>BEXV01000482.1:152204-162867 GCA_003118195.1 Hemicentrotus pulcherrimus | reverse complement strand
ATGCTTTTTGACAGATAAACATATAATTATGTATATCTGTAAGTGGTGCTTTTTGTTAGACAACCATATTTACCTGTAAAGTTTAAATTTGTAATTTTTCTAATTTGCTCTGAAGCGCCTTGAGCATCTAATTAAGATGGAAAGTGCGCTATACAAATTCTATGTATTATTATTATCATTATACATATCCAGCATTTACTCTTTTAACAACTCACTCCGAAAAAGCTTTCCCTGAAACCCATTGCAAATGCAGGTTAAATGAATGAATTCCCCCAAAAGAAGATGAAAAATGAAAGTTACAATACCAAGTTCATATGCATTTCAATAGTTTTATTCCACGGACATGATCCATGGTATTGTATCATAATTATATTACAGACATTTTCATTTACACACACACATACACACACAATGCAATCAATATTTCCTTTCAATTACATAAAGCATGTAATTGCCCTTGTAACATGATTATAAATTAAACCAAACAGTGTGTCTTTAAAAAAGGAACATATTACTTTAACAAAAATCAGATGAAAATATTTACCTAGACAGCAATTAAACATCACCAAAAGAAACAAAAGTATATTCTATGGGTCAACCCACAGCTAGTTCAAAACAAAAATCTGCATACAATTTACGTAAGAAACAAAGGCTACTTTAAAAAAGTAAATATTGAAGTACGACAAATGAAAAATAAATAAGTCATAAAAATAGTTAGGTTACCTGCAGTAATTACATACAAATATATATGTCTCTGAATTAATGAGTTGCATATAAAAAAAAAATCTAGCAAAAAAAATTAAAAACGAAAGTACTCAATGAGCAATTTATAAATCATATGATGCAATAATGTATATCAGCATTTAGTAGTTTTAATTTATCAGGAAACAACATAATGAAAGCTGAGTAGGAGCATTTTGACAATAATTCATGTTATCACTATGTCCAATTCAGTTGTGAACATGTCTATCAAAATGAAGAACATCCAACAGAAATAAAACAATCTTTTGTTTCTGTATGATGCATACAGCTTGAATACATTTTGAGCCGACGAATCCATACAGTAATATATGACGGATTTGTCTTGTCAAAATATAGCCAACAATATGTAGGCAATCATAAAAAAATTCCCCACTATACAGAATTACAAATTCTGAATATAATATAAAAGAGTCATTTTTATCAAAGATTATTCCTCGCCCTTAATGCAGAAAAAAGCCATCAACAGCTGGACCTACAGTAGCATTGACAAATTATAGGATTATACAAGTAGTTTAATTTGTAAGTCTTCATACAAAATAGGATAAAATCAAATAGTTTGAATAATTTCCATGTCCAAGGAAATCTTCAATTTTATTTAGAATTCCCTGTCCCCCCCCACCCCAAGGGAATTATGCATTCATTATGGTTGCAAATCATTAAGTTATAATTAAATTACAAAGTTTTGTTACCCTTACTTTCCAGAATAATTACCTTTCATAATAGAGACGAAGACACGATTTATGTAGAGAAACTACTAAATAGACAGACTTATTCTTAAGACTACAGGTAGTCATCATACATGTACATTGAGTCTTAAAGGTAATACAAAGTTTTGGGAAATTTTTAAATTCTGTGGATAACGATTCTTTACAATTTTGGTATATTTGGATGCCCCTGTGGATGTATTCGAGCTCTAGAAAGTTTAGCCCCTAAAATACTTCTGCTTTCGAGATTAATTATATATAAAAATTTACCGGTGCTCCCTGTAAATTTCGATAAAATTCGAATTGCGCCCACAGCCATACATTGGTAGCTGTGACCATGAAAATCTCATAATATGTAGCTGTGATAAATAATTTCCAAACGGAAATAGCTAATCGGTCGATTTTAGTCAAGAAACATTGTTTTATAGCTTAAGAGGGAGCTATACAAGATAAAGAGTTTATCATTAACAATTTTATAAGTTTAGTCTCGATTTCAATCGCGACAACGATTACTGAATATTATAGGATCACACATGCTTCCAATATCTTCATTTGAATCAAATTCATGAACCCATATACCAAAACTTTGTATTACCGGTACCTTTAATACGACTGTAGAAGAGCATGGAGCAACCCTTGGCTAATTAGCCTAAATTGGAATAAAGCCTACCACAAACTGGCCTAATTTGGTCCAACAGAAGGGCATGAACCAATGCAACAATGACACAAGAGTTAACGCCCTTCTGGCTCTAAAAAGCCTGCATAAAGCAACATAACAAAACACACTGGAGTGTGGTGCTCTAAGAAATGCTCCAACAACATTTTCATCTTGGGTTTATTTGATCACAGAAAGGGGATTAATTGTAAAGAAATGTGTGGCTTGCCTAAAATTCAAGGCTATTGTCTTAACGCCGGACTGGTGAATATTAGTCAGAATGAGTCAAGAGTGCTGAGGTATTTGTTTCCAGATCACCGTGAGACTGTGACTGTGCCATGAACCAGTTATGGCCTGGTGGTCGAGTCCCTGTCTGGTAGGCAGTAGATGGCAGGTTCAAATCATGCTGGTTCCAAGATTTTTATGACTCGTTGTCAATTACAAGATTGAGCACGCGATCTACTGGGTGCATGCCAAAAATTTCTTTACAATTATTGAAACTTCTCCCAGGAAGCCTAACATTTATGGGATTAGTTTTGGAATAAAGTTGCGACTGGGTTTGTAAGGTGAGGTATACTGTATCATCCTGGGGTGAAGCTACTAAGAATATGGAAGGTGTTGGATATTTGACTATGTAGCAATGATCAGTGGATTGTGTGTGCTACAACCTGGCTAGCACACTGGCAAATGCAAGACAGTCATTTTTTTAGAAGACAATTCACCTCACTATTAAAGCCCCGCCTAACTAGTTTGGCCAGGAGGGAATAGCTCTCAATTAACATAAGAAAAAGAAGATCATGGGGGACCAATGGTCACCGATTAGGCATTGTTTGCTATATAGAGGGCGCAAGTAGCTGTAAGAAGTGCAGTGAGGCTTTATCTCATGGAGGAAACCATGAATTCAATTTGAAATATCTAGGATCTGGGTGTAGGAAAAATAATTGATGAGTGCAAAATGCCTACAACCAGTGAAATGTGCTGGTGTTTTATTACACTCCATAATCAGCATCAAACAAATATCTCCATGACCTATGTGAACTAAATATACATTATTGGATACACGTACAGTTAACAATTACATTATTCATATCCATTCCAAGATTTGTAATTTCTTAAGTATATGAAAAATTGATTTGTCTCGATTTAGGATTCTTGCGGAAGCTTACGTCTCAAATTTAGTAAAAAAGGCCCTAATTCAACCAGATCATCTTTCATTCTCCAGTTACAAAAAAACAGAAAAAACATCAAATTTTAAATGGGTATGAATAATTTAGCCGTTGTCTCATATTATGTGCCATGACAACAGAAAAGAAGATCGAAATGAGAGACAGTACATAGCTTGAGTAAAGTACCGATGTGCTCTGATTATTACCTGAACACTCAAGGACTGGTTTCTCAAAACCGTCTTCATTCTATAACACACGTTTCAATGGGATGTCCACGAAGTTAGGCTCGAGACGGTTTCAAGAAACAGCTCCATGGTTCTAACATTTAAACATTCTTAGAGAAAAAAATCCTCCATAGTCATCTCCTTATAACCATCAAAAATACACTACAGATATGTACACATATTCTCATATAAATATATATATATATACTTTATTTACTGTATTTACGACTAAATTGCAACAACTTAGAATTTATCACTACCGGTACATAACACCTTCCAATTTATATGGCTATGTGTGCAGTTATTATACCTGCCAATTGCATCATGTACTTTGAAAAAGCATCATGGCATCGTGTACAAAGCATAATGGTAAATGTAATTTTTTTGTATTTATAGGATGGGATTATAAGAGTCACTTTATTCAGAGTATTTAACTCTTTCATTTGCTTCTTTATCTGCAGGATTTTACAGATTTATCTTGCCTCTCATCCAGAACGATATCATTTGCAGCAAAATTGAATGTATCAAAAATCCTGAAGAGGTATATCTTTGGGCAGGCAGGGGGAGGGGTCCATCAATAAACCATCCTGCTTTTATTACAAGCAGATCAAAAATAATCTTTGAAGGCCCACAGGCCAAAGAGACGCACACGTCGGTCAAGTAGGCCTTCAGAAAACTTTACAACGGTCAGTTTACAAGGATGTACTGTTCAAAAGTTAGGGCAATCCTCATCCTTTGTCCCAATCTTTATACCTTCCATCAGAAAGAAGTGAGGTTTACTATGGAAATAAAGAATAGCAACATCATCGGCTCAAACCTGATATACATGTATGGCCTGTGACCTTTGACCCTGGATGAGGAATAATGTTGCTGTAAAAGGTAAATACACTTTTCATCAGAAGCATGGATGATTTTTCTTTGGAAAGCTAGAACAGCAGCACTGACAGGTCAAACCTGATTGGGGTTGGTAACCTTTGACCTCATTTGAGGGGTCCTGACCTCTGATAAGCAAAGACAGAGAGAGAGAGAGAGGGCTGGATGAACGGTGTCCTAGCAGGGAGGGAGCAAGATGGAAATCTCTATGGGTGAAAGATGGAAGCTTTGCTGGTGTCATACAGAGTCATCTGAAAGAAACGGGGAAGGCAAGAGGAGGAATAGTAAATACATTAAAGGCATCGTTTGACAAAGTTAAATCTGAGATGCATGGCCCTAAGTGTTATCAGTATCTGTGATTTGGTGTAATATTGAAGCTCTAAAAAATATAATGCTTCAAATTCAAAATGATCAAAAAATTAGTGCCTCAAAAAAGCAAAAATCTTTGAGTGACCGGTTTTACCATACTCATTTTCCCCAATAGACTGTAGTGTTAAAAACCGTTAGGAAAGCGAAAAAATGAAATTTTGATTTCCAATCATAAATATCTTGATTATCAGACATGCGATCGGCTTGTAAAAGCCATGGGATTCCTGACTTACCAAAAGGCTGATTGCAGCACGAGCTAAATCCAGGAATTTGTTCCAGAATCTGAGGCAATATTACCCGGTCACTTTAAAATTGGGTATGTCTTTGATGCTTTGCACAACAATGTATATACTCAAACATCAAAATGTTTTCTTGGTGCATTTGTAATTAGTGGAAAAAGGTAAGAAGGGGAAGAGCGGCAAGTGGATTAAAATTGTGTAAATATGTCATTGGTGCGTTGCACAATATTCTTGTAATTATTCTTATCAAACATGTTCAACTGTATATGACATCTTTTTCTTGATGCAAATGCAAATTGTAGCATGATTTATCTTATATCAATGATAACAATTATCTCTTAATTACCAGGGTAGCCTTATCAGTATCTAAACTGTTCTTTGCCACGACCTTAACATGTAATATGATAGTTAAACTTACATATGACATGAAAGTTGTCATCTAATAAAATATACTGACATACAAGAATGGCACTTGATCGATCGTGTCCGTTGAAGATTACAATCATAACTGGGGCTGATTTAAAAAAGAAGACAGTCTCTTGGCCAATAATACATGAGTTTCAATGAGAATGCTAAATGATGTATCTATTAGTCAAAGACATGCACATGAACATGTCTTGTAATATGCCAGAGATGAATGACATTGAGCTTAAAGGTAAACACAGACCAATAGAGGGCAGCACATAAGTTGGAATACAACCACACATTGCTTCATCTATATATAACCCCATGAAGGAGGAAGGGTGAAGTACGTTTCTGATTAGGAGGATGAACTTACCATGATACCACCATTTTGTTTTCTTTGGACTCTTATTGCATGTTTTCACATAGAAACTGTTATCAGGTGGTCTTTTCTGTGATAGTAAGAAAGGAGAAAATGGAGAACATCAAAATGTGTATGATCCTATTACAGTATTCAGGTGCTGCTCTATGAAAGAATCATTTTCAGTGACATTTCTTCAAATTATCTCTTTCACAGGATACTGGTATCCATAATATCCATTACTTACTTAGAAAGGCCAGGGGGTGTTTCACAAAGACTAAGATCCCCTTTAAGTTGGACTTGGGGCGCGTTTATTTTATCTAGGCTTGCCACTAGATATGTACATATCAAACCCCACTATCAAACCTCACTGTACTATCGTGATTCGCAGGATGTCGCGTTTATCGACTCTTCACGATTCATGATACTCTTCAAAACTGACATAAATATAGAATGCACTAATGTCCTTTGGCAAGACATTGATCTACATTTGCCACACTCCACCCAGGTGAAGTAAATGGGTACCTGGTAGGAATTTATTCCTTGAAACGCAGCGCGCGTAACAGCTGCACTGCTAAAGCCAGGGTAATTATGCTGCATAATTAGAGACTTCTGACAAAGTAAGTGTTAGGCGCTATATAAGCACTATAATTATTTATTATTACAAATTATTTCCACCTCCATATGATCTCAAATTCATTGTTTAAAGACCCTGTCCATTGAAAATACAACTTTTTTATCAATGGAACGCTGAATGAACATAGAATACAAATATAATGGAATTAACAAAAATTGTTCCCTTTTACTATTACACAAATTAATTCATATTTTTGTATTCATTAAAACTTTTTTTTTAATTGTTATTAAAAAAAACTTTTTTCAAAAGCTGATCGTAGATTTCAACATTTTTGGGTCGGTTGCATAGGGTAATAAAACATTTTTTTTTTAAATGCCTAATCTATGGCCTATAAGTTTTCCGTTGATATACAATTCATCTATTTCATTTTCACTTCCAACAGGATCTATAAGTATTGAATGCTTTACCTGAGACTCAAACAGAATTTTATAAAAATGTCATTGTAATTAAAAAATTAAAAAGCCATTTGGATCAGAAAATGATCATGAAAATGTTTCGGGTATGGTATGAAAAAAAAAAGATTTCCTACTTCCTCTTCATTAAGTGGCTCAACTACAAAGACTGGTGGACTAACCTTTTCTGTGCAACTGCTGAGCATACTAATTATACTTAAACATACGGACTGTACAGAGAGGGCAGGGGACCAGTCTTCTGTGAGTATTGATAGACATATGTGACCGTTACTGTAGACGTGTGGATGAACAGGTATGTTACTTCCTATGAACACCACCTGTCAAAACAAAGACACAAATAGATCAAACTTTCTCCTATGAACAAAACCTGTAAAAAGAAAGACACAAATACATCAAACTTCTACTCTATGAAGCAAAAAAGGTTCTACAAAACATTCACAAGCAACAATTGCTCTGCGATCAAATATCCTCGCCCATTGGCTAATTTGTTTTTGATCAAGCCTTGCAAAATAAATGATGAATCTCGACAAATTCTGACCATGCAAAATTAAGCAGAAGACTTCAGGATCTTTGCCTTTACTTTTGTTTGAGGTAGTGTAAATATGTCATTATCCATCACTCATGGTAGGTTTCAGAGAGGAATGAAAGTAGAAACTGGCATGATAAATAGCAACACTAAAACTCGTCAATCAAAATATACAAGGGAAGGTATATTCTTACTTCCCTTTTTTAATGAAATCACCAGAAGCATACAATGTGGCATTCATTAAGATTGGTGGATACTGTGCTTGGCTTGAAAAAGAGCATCAGGATTCCATCACACACTCAATGCACATTTGTGATCTAAAAAGAGAACATTCTCATAGGGGTGGGGATAGATTAGAAGGGAGGAAAATACAAGGAAAATATGAAATAGGAATGTTACCATGAGAAAGAATAACGGAGAAGAGTTAAAGCAAGAAACAGACGTGGGGGAAATAAATGCAAGAGAGAGAGAGAGNAACCTGTAAAAAGAAAGACACAAATACATCAAACTTCTACTCTATGAAGCAAAAAAGGTTCTACAAAACATTCACAAGCAACAATTGCTCTGCGATCAAATATCCTCGCCCATTGGCTAATTTGTTTTTGATCAAGCCTTGCAAAATAAATGATGAATCTCGACAAATTCTGACCATGCAAAATTAAGCAGAAGACTTCAGGATCTTTGCCTTTACTTTTGTTTGAGGTAGTGTAAATATGTCATTATCCATCACTCATGGTAGGTTTCAGAGAGGAATGAAAGTAGAAACTGGCATGATAAATAGCAACACTAAAACTCGTCAATCAAAATATACAAGGGAAGGTATATTCTTACTTCCCTTTTTTAATGAAATCACCAGAAGCATACAATGTGGCATTCATTAAGATTGGTGGATACTGTGCTTGGCTTGAAAAAGAGCATCAGGATTCCATCACACACTCAATGCACATTTGTGATCTAAAAAGAGAACATTCTCATAGGGGTGGGGATAGATTAGAAGGGAGGAAAATACAAGGAAAATATGAAATAGGAATGTTACCATGAGAAAGAATAACGGAGAAGAGTTAAAGCAAGAAACAGACGTGGGGGAAATAAATGCAAGAGAGAGAGAGAGAGAGAGAGAGAGTATCTTGTATGCTTTATGCTAAAGCCAGACAGGATGTTTTCTCCTATCCCCTAGGATACATACCTCTGGCGAATCAAAAGGGTATCTATTGCTGAACTTGAATTGAAGTTGAAACTTTTCTCCAGCATAGATTGAGTTGGGTGCGCCATCTAGATCTACATGCCATCTGTAACAAGTAGGGAAATGATAAGATTTACAATTAAAAATCTGTTAACTCTTTCAAAAACATTGTACATTGTATAGTTCAGCTTCATGAAAACAGACATTTTTCAAAGCAATATTACATACCTATCTAGTTTTTAATCGAAGTTTTTTTTAAAGGACAAATTATCTTATTATCCATATAAATGCAATAATGTATCATTAATATTACTTCATGTCATTACAATTGAGTTTTCTTTACGGTTGTTTCGGATCGTTAGAAGAACAGAATTTCTGTCGCTCTCTGAGGTCCTCAAATTGGAAAGGCATAATGGCGAAGTGGTAGAGCAGAGGCGTTGTAACTGAGAGAGATCCCAGTTCGAAAACCAAGTCAATGTGCTAGTGCCCTTTACTTTAGTAAGGCATTATTCCTCGTTACTAAATCCCTCAGAGAGGACTTAAAGCAGTCGGTCCTCTCGTTGGTTACTTACAAGAATACACATGCTTTCCAACTAACCAACCAAATGTTCTCAATCTCGTTCCTTTCCCTAGCACTCTCCTTTTATTGAAAGCAAGATACTAAAGGGACCAGAGCTGCACATCAAAGTTATTGCATCAATTAATTTGATGTATGATACATGTAGAGTATCAAAAACGAAGATGAACATCAATTGCAATCATAAAATAAACAAAGTAGGCTAATAATCGAATATACCATGCACTGAGAGGCTCTAGTTGCAATTATGAATTATTTTCTGAGTGGCGTAGCCCCGAAGAAAATAGTGCTATTTCTGTCGCTGAGGAATCCATAATTTCACTAGTGGCTTGAAATAGAGCATAATATATTTGCTTTATATTTTTCAAACTAAATGCTTGGTATATTTGTTTTATATCACTTTGTTACAATCCGACTTAATGAATGGCTGGCATATGGTTTTTAACTTGATTCTCATGTCACCCGCATTGGGCCTGGTATTTGAGAAGTTCAGTTTGAATTTGTCAATTTAACCTGAGCACAATAATATTAACGCGCATTTCATAAGACGCGCAAATTGCGCATTACTTTTGACTGAACATGATGTGATGTCACAATGTTTATCTACCTTATCTATGACGTCATCCATGGTATAGTGTTATGGTATAGTGCACTACACCATAGATGACGTCACATATACCACATTTTACTCTACAGTAGCATCATAGCAATGTTATGTTTGGTCACATGATGCTATGTTGACCAATCACTGAACAGGATTTCATTGATAAAAAATATGATACTAATTATTATCTACAGTGGGTTCTTGTATACAATGTAGATTGCATGTCTAGTACACTGCCTTCTGGCGCTCCATTATTATTACCCCAGCTTTAGCATGGCTGCCGATCAAGTGGTAAAATTGTGGTTCAAGGGTTTTGGGTGCAAAATATCCATTCAATATTGATTAAATATTGCCTTCAGAAGTTTAGATGGCAATACTTCAACCTAAATTCGCAAAAAAAGCAGAAACATATGCCCAAATGTTCAATGTTGAAGTGCATTTGCATCTCTATCCAGGCCAGATAGATACATGTATGATAATTTACCAAATACATCAATTAGTAGGTGGTTTCCCAGCAAAATTTCTATCATCATGTATTAGTCAAAACGTATTCTTTCACATGATTGGTAATAAGAGCTTCCATTTCATTTGTTGAGAGGGAAGCATTTCCCAAACTGGTCTATACCTTTGAAGTGCTCTAGCATTTAAAGGAATGAACTCCTGCCAGGTATCCATTTACCCTCACCTGGGTAGAGAGTGGCAAATGTAGATGGCTTAGTATTCATGAGAACTTACGTATTGAGAACAGTAGCTGCCTTTTCTTCGTTGATTTTGATACCAGGTGGGGGATCTTTCTGAATCTGCATTAACTCCTTGTGTAGTCTCTTCTGTAGAAAGATGAAAAAATAATACTTATATTCAAATTTTGATAACAAGATATAAAGACCCTGTCTAAAGTGATAAATAGAAAGCTTATATGCCATACATTGTAGGTTACAATACCAGTTGTATACTATTTAGCGTCTTCT
>BEXV01000482.1:128532-147481 GCA_003118195.1 Hemicentrotus pulcherrimus | reverse complement strand
TGGGGGGGGGGGGGGGGGGGGGTGGGAAATAGATTGTGTCCGAATCCAACAAAAGATAAATGTAAATGTACCATGTTAATACAATACATGCAATTGTTTTTGTTTGTTGTTGGTTGGTTTCGGGTGGTTGGTTCATCGTTCAGTTTTTTTGTTGAATGTTTATATAATTGAATGTTTAATTTGATTGACATGGTAAATAAATGTTTTTTCCCAAGTTTTTTGTTGTCTGTGTAATAGTTTTCGGATGTTGGGGCGCTGTTCCCTTTCCTTCCTAAACTAAGCGACGCCAATACATTCGCAAAATGTTAACACTGTTTTTGTTTTGTTTAAATCTCATTTTCTGTATATTTGTAAAATCTAATAATCCAACTTAATGCGGATCGAAGTCAGTAGTAATGATTGGAAACATTAACATAAAATGGGCGGGGTAGAGATAGGGTCTGCTTTGAACTGTACTGAAATTTATTGTCTGCCTGTCGGTTTCATTTCAATCACAATCTCTCTTTCATTAAGTACGTTTCAACTTTTAGTCATTTTATTGTCTTAATCTTCTGTTCTTTAATTGTTGTTTTGTTCTACCCCCGAAATTTAATTAGAGAGGTACATGTAGCAAATACAAGAACCCCAAGCCAGGCTCCAGCTCTTCTAGAACGGCACCTGACGGCGGACTGTCTCTCAGTCTTGGTTTGTCCCTGTCTGGTCTCTGGTATAGGCTTCTAACACCAAACCAATATAACCCAAGCCTATAACACTGGAACCTATCCCAAACACGTATACCACCTATTATACCAACGCCCTATACGCCTTAACCCTACACCCCTGAAATACCCTTAACCCCACTCCTAACCCTACCTGTTAAATCTACCTCGAAACCTATTGCTAAATGTACCCCTAACACTCGCCTACCCTTGACCTTACCCCTAACCCTACCCATGAAATACACCTTAAAGATAAAGTTGAGTTATGGTCATGCGATTGCATTGTGGAAGAAAAGGTGTGGAGTTGATCATAAAAAGTTGATCATGTAGCATGTAAGTATTTGTGTGTACTGCGAGGTTCTGGAGTCATTAAATTCATAATAAATTTGGCCCAGTCTTGGTAAAGTAACAAGCACTGTACACAGAAAGATGTATATGGGACTACACAAAATAATGGTGTCGGCCGGGGGTACCTTGTTGTCGTTATCTTTCTATGCTCATTACTCAGCCAGTATACATTTTCTACATTTGGCGAATGACATGTATTTGTAAACTTGAACATTCAGTGTAAGTTTCATTTGATTCTGTGAGAAATCATTTTCTTTTTTTAAAACCAGAACTCAAGTTTATCTTTAACCCATTCCTAACCCTACCTGTTAAATATACCTCGAAAATTATGCCTAAAATGTACCCCGAACACCCTCCTAGCCTTGTACATACCCCTTACCCTAGCTCCTAGCCCTATACCCTCAAAGCGGATGAGAAGATGAGATTGAATGTACCACATCTCCTCTCTCTCTCTCTCTCCCTCTCTCTCCCTCTCTCTCCTCCCTCTCTCTCCCTCTCCCCCTCTCTCTATCTATCTATCATCGAATTTTCTATCACATCCTCCTTTTTCTCTCAAACACTAATCTCTCTCTCTCTCTCATCCCTTTCTCTCTCTCTCTCTCTCTCTCTCTCTCTCTCCCTCATCTATCCCGGTCCAGTTTGAAGAAATATAGTCCCAACCAGACTGCTTTCAAGATTATTTTTATTCCATTTTGTAAATCAAGTATGTATACACTAATTCTCTGATGCTCTCGATCGAAACCAAAGACAAAAATTATCACCACACTCATCAAAAGATAGTTATTCTGTTGTCTTCACATATTAAATGAATCTATAAAGCTACGTATTTCAGTAAAAAAAACTTTCGCCGAAAAGAATTACACACCCGTTGCATGACTATCCTGAAATATACAATTTCGTAGTACACATATCTATGACCTCCTTAAATCAATGAATTTTTGCATGATTATACAATTCATAATTTAAAGTAATACATCACAGCGGATTGAGTGCTAAACTTTCGTTTAAACCTTTTGAAGTCCATGTTTTGGGATTGGCACTGCATTTTTGTAACCTTTGATTCCGAGCCCTAAAATAGACATGGGTAATGTTTCACAAAGACTAAGACAAACTTTAAGTTGGACTTCACTATGACAGGCCGTCCATGCCACTGGTTGCTCTCACCATTATGATCTTTAGATGATATATTGTCCTTCAATATTGAATTATCAAAAAATGTAAGTTCTGTAGGTATGTAACCATGATTTTTACGTCTCTAGAGATACCAATGCCAGTCAAACGTGAGGGCAAACAGTGGCATGAATAGCCTGCCATAGTTACGTCCAACGTAAGGTCGATCTTAGTTTTTGTGAAACACCCCATCCCCCAGATACATGAACAACAAAGGGCGAAAATGTATGCACATAATTATGGTGTACATTTTTTTTTAATGATCCCTTTCGACGCCAGGACTTTTAATCAGTAAAATATATCCTAAAATCCATAAGTTGGCAACACGTTTATAGGTTCAATTTTTTTTCCGAAAAAAATATTGGCATTGCTGAGATCTTTACGACGAAAGTTCAGGGTTTTCAGAGACATTGGATTTAGAAATATACTATTGTTGCCCAATTTAAAGGGATAGTTGAGTTCTGTTGCAGAGGGCGATACACAATTTTTTTTTTGTGAGATAAAAACAGAGCGTCAAATTTGAAAGAACCTACAAATGACAAAATCATCTTTGTTTGATTAAAATCGGTTCAGAGACGGCTGAAATATACCCATTTGTAATATTTGTATACCACCACAAATATTCGATAATATGAACCAGCCGTTGAACAAACGAAATAGCGCCTTATACGTTTCATTCCAGCCAATGCCGATGTTGGATTTTTGTTGGATTTTTCGTGTTGGTTATACGCTCAGCCAGCCGGCCCAGGTAATGTTATTATTAATTGATTAATTAATTAACCGTCACCATATTTTTTTAAAGATAGAGCTGAATTGGTATGATCGTATTGGCTAAGTTTCACATATTTTGGGGTCTAAAAACATCTTCATAGCAATTTTAGGTCCTTAAAGGGCACTAGAAATGTCATAAATATTAGAATAACCATGCCCTTTGAAGGCATTTGCGGTCTGAAACAAGAACTCAAAGATCCCTTTAAAGAATAATTAGTGATTAATGTAACCCTAAAAAATCCCTGTCCTGAAAAAGGAATATTGTACAATAACTTTATTTGTGTATACCAATACAATTTCCATTGACCAAGATGAAACAATGTCGACGAGTTGATTACTGAATTTTGTTAGCCCCATATGCTAAGTAATTGAAATGTAGGTAGTGGGTTAATGGTCTATTTTGTAATTATGTAATGGAACTGATACAATGATAGATCACTTTATAGGCTGAGTGATATGTACTTCCATCACAATGGTCTACTCCAGTCTCTAGTAAGGGATATCACAGTCTTAAAAAAGATTCAACGGATTTTTTTTTTTTATAATGTCAGTTTATTTTAATCTATTTTTTGCTAATTCGTTTGCTTATGACTAATGGAAAACCTTAAAAAGTTAATTATTCAGTGAGAAAGAGAGAATATCCACATATTCCTTCTACCGATATTACTGACTCCTTTCCATTTCCATGAGCTTGAATCGAGAATATGTTGCCCCCGCATCCAAATATCCACATGAATATTCGTTAAAAAATATATACAATCCTTACGTTACCACTGAGGTCAACACAATCGATACAGAGAATAAGTTCATATGGACAAACCAATTTATCTAAATTGAAATCACAATCGTCATTAATACCTGTCTATGATTATTATCGAATACATTTTCATTGTCAAGGTATGATGTTTGATGTAAATTCAGTTCTTTATTTCGCTTATGCTTTTATCCAACATCCCATCAACTATTCTTATTCGATGCGATACAACATTGATAATGTCACAAAGACTTTCGGTAAAAGGTGATGAGGGTTGATCTAGCGGTACGTTCACTCGGTCAGCTCTCTGCCTTCGCCTACAAGCTGACTCAGGCGGACCCCGTTTCGAAATAATAATAATAGTTTAGTTCTTGTATAGCGCATAATACGTTATGTAATAACATCTCTATGCGCTTCCAAAGAGCTTTGGACTTTATTACCCTAGCTTTAGCTCCGGCAGCCTTATCAGCGCACAGTGCATTTCAAGGAATAATCCTACCAGGTACCCATTTACCTCACCTGGGTTGAGTGTGGCAATTGTAGATCAATGTCTTGCCAAAGGACATTAGTGCCGCGGCGGAACTCGAACCGCTGACCTTGTGATCGACTGTCTGGTGACGTATCCACTCGACCACAACACAACGCCGAGTCACGTCTTTCGGATGGTGAACTTAAAGGTAACTTAAAGGTCGGTCCTCAGACGTTAATAAATAATCAGATTTGATTGATACATGTCTGTAAAAACCAAATAATACACATAGCAACTAACTCAAGTGAACTAATTTCCATAGCCTATACTATATTCCATCGAAATCATGCTTGGCTCACGGAATGCGTCAGTAAAATAACAGTAAAATGTTCGCACTCTTAAAAAAAAATCATGGATATATTAAAATGGTATCAAGTTGATTTCTCGAAAGTCTTTGTGATCACGTGTCCCTCTGTTGTTATACACTTGACAATATCTTCTCCAGCGTCTTTAAAACAAGATAGCACTTCACACCGATTTGTATATATAAGTTTAACTATATAATATCAAGTAATAATATAATATCATTATATATATCTACCATTGCATTGCATTGCATTATGGTATAATCTAACAACATTTCAATGTGCATACTTATATATATATATATTAAACATCATTACATGTATATCATAATCTAGTATATAATATCATGAAGGCTACATCATGGGAAATACGCTGGGAAGACTATATGACTAGATAATGTATAAATATGTGAAACCTATATATTAGTCTGTTGACGTTGTAGTAATATTATTTCTACAGAATGATACAATTCTTGATATAAAATTTTGCTGGGATGCAGGTAGCGTGAATTATCATGATATTGAATGCAAAATATAAAATGCATCTTTACATATATAGATCAACAGATTTTGTACATACTATATGTGAACCAATTCACTTAAATATTTAGCTTAAAGCTGACAGCAGCAAAAAGCTGATTAACTAAGCAGTTGTATTTCCCCGATCAAGATGGTGCTCGCCTATAAGTGCCAACATATACAAGCTGATTATTTCCTGTTAAATGCTAACGTGCTTGGAAAAAACGAGACATAAGAGTTACGATATGACTTCTGACTTTTTATCAAAGGATGCACTTAATAAAAACGAAATGATAAGTTAGTCAAATACTAACAGGATTAAGTGGATTTCTTTCCTGGGTTTTGTGTTCAGTATAATCTGCGGAATATAATTAAGCCTTCTGCAGATGACTACGAACATTGTGAAAATGCTTCAAGAATAGTGGAGGGGGAGAGGGAAGGTTAGGGTCTGGAGTAAGGGGGGGGGGGGAAGGCTTGCATGGCTTAATGAAGACGAACTAGTGTCATTCAATTTTAATGGCAATCATTTGTAATCATTCTCACAGTTCGTTTAAGTACACGTATGTAATTAATACATTACAATATATTAGTATAGTATTTGAGTTAGGGGCTGCGTAAGAAAATAATGCATATTATAATATAGCTCGTTATATACAATTATCATAAGCGTAATATACAAATGGCCCAAAGTATACAAACACATATTTTGTACAATATTCACCAGAGAATACATGAGATTTATTTACACAACAATTTATTTGATAAATAAAAAAGACACTTAAGCAAGGTAGCAAAGTAATAATTTTGTCCCAGTTGGGCAATTTTTCGAGGGGTAATTGTCATAGGGGCCGGTTGTCCTGTGGGGTGGGGTATTTTCCGGGAGGTTATTGGTCTTGGGGTAGTTTTCCCGGGGGAGGGGGCGATTGTCTAGGGGTTAATTGTCCTGATACGACCTTCCTCATTGCGACATGTATAGACAGATCACGACCAACAATTACATGCCGTACATTGCCTCCAAACGTTACGCCCTGAATACCACTACTATTTACTGCATACCGACTCTAGTTTAGGCCTGATAATCCCTATAGATGGCTCTCCTTATTAACAAAAGAACAGCAATTCTTTACCATTATTGTTAAATAGACAGAGGATCCATGATTCGATCCACGCTTTGAGCAGTGTTATTTTCCTCACATAATTCGATTTTCTTGAGACACTCCTGATCTCCACATGCTCTCTATATACCAAACAAGATCAATAACTAGGGAGCTTCATGTGCTGATAAGATATTGATGTGTAGCGCCCCCATCCTCTAATGGCACCCAGCGCACTTGCGCTAATATTTGAACTCGCTGAACTTATAAAATAGCCAAGATTTCTACAACACCGATGGCAAGCGAACCTTATATTTGCATAGATGATTCTTAGCATTTGATTGAGCTTTCTCTGGTATCAGAATGGCTGGAATGGCAGTCGTTTGATGACATGTCAACCACTTGTTTCCCATCTTGTTTACTGTCTGGAAGAGTCTCTGACAAAAAGGGATATCCCCAAGCCTTGTGATTTGCCGAAGGAACTCCGGTGTGGTCAGGAGAGTTCGGAGTTGATCGGGACATGAGATCGGGCGGTTTCGGAGCAGATCGGGGCACACCGTCAAGAGAAAGTTGTTTAATGGGCATCGATCTGTTCTGGTTAGAAGGATTCGTGGATAATGTACTTTGCATGTCTCCATTGAGGAGTTCATCCACAAGAGAAGGAGCAGATTTAGGAATGCCGTTCGAAGATACCATTCTAAGAGCTGGTTTGCTATTAGAGTCTATGTTAACTAGTTCTTGCGAATTTGAAGGTTCATGGTGGCGGTTGTCGGGATTCGCATCGCCATTCTCCACCTGTACGTCAGAGGTGTTAGAGGTTTGCATTAAGTCAATAATATCTCCCTGAGGCTTATCATCATGTGAGCCGTTACTGCCGGCATCTTCTGCACTGGTAATTGTTTGCATAGGGACGGGGCCGCTCGTATCGCGTTGTTTCTTGGAATGGAAGTTCAAGAGCCCTGCTTTGCTCCGATTTCTCGCCTTTGACTTTCCGTTACCACTATCACCTGTTTTCCTGGACGAGGATGAAGGTTCGTTTGGCCTTCTTGTTGAATCCCCGTCTTTGGAGCTTTGACGGCCCAACTTGATGCCAGCTGTGATGCTTCCTATACCAGCTAGGAAGCCTGGTCGATGCTTCTGTTTTCTTGATTTAGGTTTAGTACCAGCTTTCTTACACAGACGCGGGTGTGGAGCTGCACCAGAACTCGATCCAGAATCGGTCGAAGACACACTTCCTCTTCTCCCGTCATCAATTGTGACCCGTTTTGGGTGCCCACTCTGTGAATATTGACTTTCCGAACTAGATTTTCTAGTCAAGGACAAGCGTTCCATGGGTTCATCGCCTGAACTCATTGTATGCTTTAACGATGGTTTCACAGGTTGTCCTGGCCGACCGGGTTCTGGTGCTTTCGTCCACGTTGTCGTAAAACCATCATCCAGTTTTTGGACTATAACTCCCATATCACCTGCTGCGTTACAGTCTGACACCGGAGAGGGCGTCTCCTTGCCATGCCCTTGTCTTGGTCCAAGTAAAGGTTCTGTCTCACTTGTGTCTGTATCTCTGGGAGACATAGACTGCCGAAAACCACTCTGAGAATCATCACTATGCGAAGGACCACCAAACCTATCAGGCAATTGCATTTCTACCTTACTCTGCTTGCTGGGGGAGCTAATAGTATGGATTCCCCCGTCGTAACCACTTGACTGTGCTCTATCTTCCGCATGTGGCCTTCCATCCTGGTACCCGATTCCTGACTGACCAGCTAAAATTCCTACATTACCTATAGTCCGAAGAATTCTTGGTAGTTCATGATGATCATGCGATTCTCCGAAGGCATCGGACGCGAGACTACTAGAGCTTTGCCTGTTTGCATGATCGGTGTACGTGGTAGAACTGTAGGTGCGGTCTCGCTCATGCGGATACATTCCACTATGTGCTCGATCACTAGCCCTCCATTGGACACCAGTATTGTCCTTTATACCCTCATCGTGAGAGTGGTATCTACGATTCAGTCCCACCATATCAGGCTCTGCTTGGGCGCCTTGTTTGTCCTTGCATCTTAATGGACTAGAGCTACTTCTCATACGCGTCTGCACAACCGGATTCAAGGGCTTCAAGCCATAACCCATCTCAGAGAGCTCAATAAAATGGAGATCTCGCATATCAAGACTGACAAGACTACCGTCGCGTTTCGCTCGATTAAGGGCTTCTTAACGTTTGAGCGCTTTCTCCTGCCGCTTTTGCTCCCTGTAGTATTCCGAGAAATTGTTTACGATGATAGGAATGGGGAGTGCGATGAAGAGCACACCACATACACAGCAAACAGACCCAATTATCTTCCCCAGAACAGTGATAGGACTTATGTCCCCGTAACCGACCGTCGTCATGGTGATAGCAGCCCACCAAAACGATGCAGGAATACTTGTGAACTCTGTAAATGGAACGTCTTTCTCGGCAAAGTAAGCTAAACTTGAGAAAAGCATGATCCCGATGGCAAGGAACAGTATCAGAAGTCCGAGTTCCTTGTAGCTGGTACGAAGCGTGAACCCCAGTGACTGCAGCCCGGTTGAGTGCCTGGCCAGCTTGAGAATCCTCATGATCCTCATCACACGAAAGATCTGGACAACCCTCCGCATGTTCTGGAACTGCATGACGCTCTCCCGCGACTCGGTGAGGAAGAGAGTTACGTAATACGGCAAGATGGCCACCAGATCTATGATGTTAAGAACACCCTTGAAGAACTTCCACTTGTTTGGTGCGGAGATGAGGCGGAGGAGATACTCCAGAGTGAACCAAGCGATGCAGATGCTCTCTATCATGGCTAGTTTGTCATTGTCGATAGGGTTGTTCTGGGCATCTCGTTTTTGTAGGCGTTCCATAGTGTTGAGTGACAGGGCAATGGTGGATAGGATAATGAACAGGATGGAGATGATGGCGATAACCTGAAAATAAACAAGACAAAATAATTGTGTGATTAGAAAACAGGTCATTAGATTATTAATTTTCAATCGTTTCATAATCAGAAGACTTGTAAGTAGTCTTACCAAGATACAGTTATAAGCATTTGTAAAAACATTGGCCCGAATTCACAAAGGAGGTTTGTCTTCAAACCTCCTTTGTGAATTCGGGCTATTGTGTTCAGGGATAATCCCCTTCAAAGACAGGCCTAAAATGAGATGTTGTTTTGTAGTGTTAACTATGAATTAAATCAAGAAATCTGACAAAAATTAATGTGGCAACGTGCACATTCTGTACGTCCTTACGAATCCTTCACCAAGACTACTCTCTTATATTTTATTCTTCCCAGAAGTTTATCATCCTTACGTCGGAGTGCAATATTCTGGAGGTCACAAGGCCTTGATGTACCATTGAAAACAATATTCTACACGTCGAACAATATCAATACACCTGCAAATTAAAGTGACACCCCTGTCACATTGAAGAAAAAGAAACCAGAGTGACAAAAGACCAAAAAGAAAATTCATTACTCTGGATAGCAAATAATTCGGTTGATTATCGGTTGCCTTAGAGTCCGTTTGGCGGTGAAACCGGGTTCATGAATGCATCAGGCGGCATTGTCGTGTTGGGATCGGTGTAACGAGTTATTGGCAGTAGGAGAGGTACATCAAATATAAAGAATCAAGGAGAGGCTAGCAATTCCAGAGTAATAGAGTATTTTATTATCTTCAAACTTTGGAGACTCAAATCGGTCACATCATACAAACTTCCACATATGTAAAATACAGGATAAAGAGAGAGCCAGCTAGAAAGAGGGTCTTGATCTAATGGTGATCAAAACTGAACTCCCCCCAGAAAGCCTGAACATGTAATATTCATCCAGGAGGATACAAGTAATATGACGGTAGGTTACATTGTGTCAAAGGGACAAAGACTTAAATGAGAGCCGCCAAGACAACGGACTACTTCGTAGTTTTATGTATGTGCTTAAACTTAACAGCAGTGGTATTTCCTGGGAAGGAGATTATGGATGCACTTGGTCTTTCTATTGGGAAGGATTATAAAGGTATAAAATTGGCTTTTAAGTGCATCCCAAATATGAGGGTACATGTACTTTATGATTAACTGGGTTTTGGGACAATACTACACAACAATATACAGCCATATGTAAAAGTTTTTTTTTTTCAAATCCAATTTTCTCTTTTGTGTTTCTTCCTGCCTTCATTTGATCGCGTCGACTGTCATTGCAATTACATCTGCATTTGTGACGGCTCCGGCGACCCGTAGATGCCTTAATGAACATCGATGGCAGGTAAAGACATTAATTCTCACTCATTCAATCTATTAGTGACGAATGAACGGAGACGATTCTTGAGGCATGGAAGATTGGCGTTACATACAATAGACGTCCGTGTATAAAACAACAGGGTTAAAATTACGGTGGGTTCTAATCAAAGAATGTACCTGTAAAATGTAACAGTTGAAGATCAAATGTAAAATCTTGACATTATCTGCTCTCTGATATTTCACTTTCTTTTTCCCCTTATTCCTTTATTTCAATGAATTCAATGAACGTTAGCCGACTTGCTCTCTTTCTTTCTATTTCTCTTTCTCTCTCGCTTTCTTTCTCTCTCACCCTCTATTTCCTTCTTTCTTGATTTGTATTTGTCTCTCCAACTTAATGCATACTTGTCTATTTGTTTCTTTTATAATTCCCTCACTTTTCTTTTTCGCTCTTACTTCCAAGGCTCTTCCTGTTGTTTCACCATGATCACTTTCTAAAAATATAGGCCTATGTACATGTATATATATATATATATATATATGCGTGAAGAAAATGGTCTAGGAACGTGAGACGTAACTGTACTTTACAAGTTTATTACGAGTTTTCGGCTTGTGAGGCCTTCTTCAGGTTCTGAAGTACAAACACATATATATTTCTCTCTCTCTCTCTCTCTCTTCATATATTGCACTAGCATACACACACACAAGCAAACCCACCCACTCTCTCCCTCTCTCACACCCACCCACGCACTCTTACGTCGAGTCTCCATTTCACACACCTTTCTCTGCATCCCTCTCTCCTCCCTCCTGAGTGTCATCCGGGCCCTCTCCATTATTCCCCCATCTCTCTTTCATTAAGCTCGAGTGGAATGGTATTTCCTTGTCTCACATCTCTCTCTTTCCCTCTCCCCCCTCTCTCTCTCTCTCTCTCTCCCTCCTTCCCTCCTCCCCCCCACATTTCTCAACCAATACGTTCACACACCTTGGGGCGTTTCAATTGCTCTCATTTTCTGATTTTCTTCTAGCACCTACGGTACAATGTTCTCTGAAATATTCAGAGACACGATTCCACAACCCATTCATGTTCGTACACGTCATACAATAATCTATATACTACAAGCAGGGATATGAGAGTTGCTATAAGCAACCAACAGTTTGATCTACTATTTTTGGAACCCGTTTCTACTGCACTTTAATATGAATTTTTGTTTCCTTCTTCTTTCTGTACTTTTTGTTCCGTTACTATTTCTATACATCTAGATAGACATTGCGTTGTATCTCTGTCCTTTGTCCATCCATCTCTCTCTCTCTCGCTCTCTCTCTCTCTCTCTCTCCATCCCTTTCTTATCCTTCTTCCTTCTCCTCCTCAAACCCAACCCATTCCCCCTCTCTTTCTGTCTTCCTTCTTCTTTTTCCTTCTCCCTCTCAAACCTAACCCATTTCTATCGGTCGTTCTTTCTTTCACTTTTCTCTCTCTCTCTCTCTCTGTCTTACTACTCTTTCTCAAACCAAACCACTTTCATTCTCTCTCTTTCACTCTCTATCTGAGTTTCCCTATCTACATTCCCCCTTACCCTATTAATAACTTTAAGGTCAGACCAATGCCCATCCTTTGTCTTACATCACAATAATAAGAGTGAAAGAGAGTGAAAGAGTGAAAGAGTATATTATACTCCTATAACCTAGCTTTATTTTGTGTAATGCGTATTTAAGACTTTAAAGTGTAAGAGACGTAAATCTCATCAGAAGGGAGTAATATCGAGAAGGCATTTAGTTATTGTATCGGATATAGGCATTCGATGTATAATGGATGTTTTAGCTCAGGGCATTCCGGTTTTTTTTTGTTTTTTGCAGAAGTGTTTTGAGGTGTTCATTACAAAGACAAGTGGTGTCCTCTTAGCGTTGATTTTGGATGAGTTACATTAACTTAGTGACGCCAATCTTTCATCTTCGCACTCCTATTCTCCTCGGCCTCATCGCCTCCAGAAGACATCTCACAGGAAAGTGAAGAAGGCTCTTTTTAAATATAAGATTGGTTTCCCTTCTACTTGACAAGGGCACCTGTAATCAGGTGATTGCATAAAACAGAATTTAGGCTTGATACTTAAGAAACAAAATAGAAGATGCATCTCTTTTAGATTTAGCGAAAAGTACTACCGCCCATCTTTAACCCGTTGAATCATTTTATTCCCCCTTTTCAATGCAGGTGGAAATTGGTAATATAATGTTAAATTATATTCTTTATTAGATGATGATCAAGCACTAAGTCTTACACTTTCCTTTTATGATTAGTTCGGTAGGAGGGTGCCCCCTTTTGTATCACAGTTTGGCCAACTTTGTTTAACTTTGTTTAACTTTGTCACAATATGGTGTATGATCTTGTATCTTGTGCTTTGCCCAACAAAGCAGTATATTCGCCATTATTGTGTCCGACCTGTACCAGGTAGGCCAAACTCTATCACTGACTCTGTAGCCCTCCCTGATGCAAAACGGTAATAGTAGGAATTTGTTTTTGTTTTTCTTCCCCCTTTTCCCCCTTTCCCCCATATATTTCTTTTGGTTTTATTATGTCGGGTTTATTTTTATTGTTATAATCATCTTTCTATTTTTTCATTTTTTGTCTAAACATAACACTGACATCTGTTATTGGGGGCTTCATTTCTTGCATTGGTGCCCGCTCGACCCCTCCAAAACGACTTTAGATTGATGCTCTGATACCAAGTGCTATAAAGACATGTATTCACACTGCATACCAGGATACAACCGATTATACAGTCGTTAATATGTATTGATCTATTATATGAGCGAGATGAGATGAGATGAGATGAAATGAGATTCGTAGAGTACGGCAGGTGTACTCACCGACAAAGGCGTACACATTTTTGTTTTTTTTCACAAAAGTGACGTCAACAGATTGTTCTACGATAATGCGCCACACACCGCTGCCAACATGTACCCACATAATTCCTATCAACAAATTCATATACCAATATCTCCTGTGCAGCTTGCAAGCTCGTACGCCAGGTGAATAATCTTGAAAATCATGATTTAAATATTTTCAAAACCATTTCTAATTCAACGGCATTGCTTAACCGCTTTAGTTATTCGCACCATTGTACAGATGAGAGGAAATAGTGATAAGGTAGTGACTCCAATGCTAAATGTACAGTCAAAGATAATCTGAAAGTTTGAGTGAAAACAGACCCTTATTAATGCTAAATTTGTGAAAACTGATTTCGATTTCTTAATTCTCTAAACTAGGTTAGTGTAAATCGTCACAAAGCAATAAATTGGCTCTATATACCATTCCAGACATTTAAGTGTTGAAAGATTTTTTAAAGCCTGTCTTATGTCTTATTTTCATGGAAAAACG
Source organism: Hemicentrotus pulcherrimus (assembly GCA_003118195.1). Classification (NCBI taxonomy): domain Eukaryota; kingdom Metazoa; phylum Echinodermata; class Echinoidea; order Camarodonta; family Strongylocentrotidae; genus Hemicentrotus; species Hemicentrotus pulcherrimus. The sequence continues at coordinate 133,677 of BEXV01000482.1, read as the reverse complement.
GTTTGGAAAATTCAAAAATGGTTGCCGGAGAATTCACTGTTAGAGGGTGTCGCACAGTGCCGCCTTAACAACAAGAACAAAAACTTAAATATCTTTGTGGTTTGAGAATTTTTTCAGGATTGTTTGCATGTTAGAGTGTTAGTACAGTACCAGGAATACAATAAGTAACATTTCATACAATATGATGTGGTTTTATTCATTGTGTTTTACCATATAGGACTACATTTAGAACATCTGTGATGTTATAAAACTTGATGGCAATTTTTGAAAGTATACATATTATTAACCATTATAAATAAAGGGTCGCTCAGACACTTGATAATAGGGACTTTTAGATTTGCACGACGAAAACGTGGACTGCCACGTGTGACATCCTTAAAGGCAATTTGACGTCTTTTCAAGGCACTGGCAGAGCCCGACAGTACCTTAAAAGGACGTCACATTGTCTTAAAAGGATGTCACACATAGCAGTCCACGTTCTCGTCGTGCAAATCTAAAAGTCCCTAATAAAAGTGCCAACGATCTCCCACTGAGTTATTTTCCAAGAAATATTTTGAGAAATGATCACGATCAGGCTTATCATCCATCTACAACACTCTGGATTGATTTGTTTTCATTGCCCATCTTTATAGCCAGGCTTTATAGATCGCAAATGACTGGCATTCCGGCAGCCCAACAACAAATACGACATTAAAAATAGCCGGAAGCCAAGGAGAATGCATGGCAGACATGGAGGAATTCTTTCCATGGAATAAGAAGTGATTGCAGCCGTTTAAGATGAGTATGATTAATGACGGTGTTTACCGCGGTATGACGGCATCTTAAGGAATTCGGACTCTCGATTCGCTCACTCCCAGGGAATCTCAGCTATTTCTCCTCTTCTTTTCTGTTATCGTGTGCAGTCTCACTGACTTTTGTACTTTCCTGTTCCCCTGCTCTCATATTTATTGTGTCATTTATTGTGTCATTCTTAGTTTTAAATCTCTGATTTCCTTTACCATGTTCTCCCCGATGTAGACTTACAGTATGCATTATTGTTTTATTAACTTTTCAAATAATGGATTTATGGTATAGTATCATTCCCCATTTGGAGTTTAATTCATTCATTCGTACTTTTTGTATATGTATTTATTATATTTATTCACGGTTTGTATTATTTGAGGGAACCGCGTTCTAAAAGGTCTGCTTCTCAGTAAATCCCTCCTTTTCCACACTTTCCTTTATATCTACATTCATTAATTCTTGTGTAATCCGATTAATGATTTGCAAAATGCTTTATTATATTGTACAATTATTTAAAAGAAATTATTTTGTCATAATTGGTTACTGCTGGAAATACAAAAAATAACTGAAGTGAAAGTGGGAGGGGGCATGTTGCAAGGCTATTTCTCTAAGGCCCCAGCCATCCCCTGTCCACCACCGGGCACATAACCGTACCCGTGTATGCAAAACATGCCACTTGGTTCATAAGTACGGCACATAGTATGCAAGGTTCTTCATCCTGGCCATCCTGGCCATCCCCCACCCCCCTCCCCCTCACCACCCCCACCACAATCACGCTCGCTTCCCTATATGATCCAACCATGCATGAACATACAGTTCATGCACTATGAACATGACGGACAAAGAAAGCGGACAAAATATACAGTTCCTCAGGTAGACAAACTAAGGAACATCCATTCACTGCTATTATGTAAAAATGTGTAGAACAGGTGAATATGCATGTGACACCTGTTCTACACATTTTTACATAATAGCAGTGAAGGGATGTTCCTTTGTCTAAATAGGGAACTGTATATTTTGTCCGCTTTCTTTGTCCGTCATGTTCATAGTGATGTTAATTAGCACGATGCACATTATGGCACCTGGTCGCTCTTGTTAAAGTAGGGCGCATGGTTGCCATACAAGTATCTTTACCCCCCTCGCCTTCCTCTCCTTCGTTCCAAGATTCAACCATTCCTACATGCTATTAATGTTAACACCATTCATTCTGTCGAGATCACAGTATTGAGAGAAGAGGTCCTCCCCAGGCGGAATGAATCTAGGATGAAAAGCACTTCATCTTTCCTTCTTAGCAAGCCTGTGATAACAGTTGACTTGGTCATAAGCCTCCCGCTTCATATAACACAGACTCTACTAATAACAAAATAACTCACTCGATCCCAAAATGGTGTTATTACTGTCACATACTAATCAGCGTACGTGTTCAGACAAACACATTGCTGTCACACTGTTATGTGAAAACACTGGCAGTCTCTCTGGTCACATTGGCCACGATGTAGCAACATTATAGTAAGTGTGAACACACGATATTCGTTATGAACCAATTTAAAATAAAACACCATGAAAAGTGTTCATTTTTCACTCTGTTGTCACAATCTTATGTCTCATTGTTTGTGAGAGTCATTTCTCCTTGTTCAGTGCGTCAACACGGCAATAATAGGGACTTTTAGATTCGCACGAAGATTGCTACGGTCGACGTCCTTTTAATGCACTGCCTTGAATGGAAGTCACACGTATCAGTCCATGCAAATCTAAAAGTTCCTAATAGGGACTTTTAGATTTGCATTAAGACAATGGGGATTGCTACGATCGACGTCCTTTTCATGCACTGCCTTGAATGGACGTCACACATATCAGTCCACGCAAATCTGAATGTCCCTAATAATGGAATGAAAACTGTGCTCAAATTATCAAACACCATGAGGATTTTCTAATCCACCAATGTAAAATTGGCATGAATATGGAGTGAAAAATGCCTTCCAATGTTATTGAACGCTCTGAAATATTTCCAGATTTGCCCAATCATGTGATCATCACTACATGTATCACATTATCTGACAAAACGTAACAAATAGCCAAGTAGGCATTATCTACAGCCGGGGTAATAATGTGAGTTTTTGTATCAAGCGCATGAGTATATTATGCACAACTGCGGTATATAAATGGACATTATCATTATCAAGATGATCTACGTTATTTTATGTCACACTATCTTTGTCTCTTCAAAGAGAACTTTTCCAGTACAGTACATGTGTCTTTTTAATTATCGTAGTTTAACACGAAACAATTACATAATAATAGAATAATACTTCCAAACAACATCTACATAAGATATGAAACCATTAAGACTAATAATGTTTAGGTAAATTTCATCCCCTCCATAATAAAAATGATTTCGAAAATTTGCGTTGGCCGGATTTAGCATGAAAGAGGACCGTATAGAACATGCAGAATATTCACATAAAATGTAAAGGAAATGATACTCTTTTAAATAAACAAAGATTATGACAATGTGTAGTCTCTTTTCAGACTTCTGTGTACAGCAGGTTAACTCTAAAATGACAGAATCACAAGTTTCACCCTGGGCTCGATTTCTACTTTACCCTGCATCCTTATTTAAGTCTGAAATACAAAATGAATCAATACATATTCGTGATTAAAAGGAATGCAGCCTGCATTCTTTAAAAAACAATTTTCCCTTCTTTTTTCCTCTTCACGAGAACACGTACTGAACAACAGGAGGCGGTAAAATAATTTATGAATATTGACTTCAGAAAATCAATTTTAGTAGAAAATATTAAGGTGTCGTGTTGCAAACAAAAGAGTCCCGAACAGTGTTATCTTTCGCGCGTATTTTAGAGATGTCATTTGAAAAAAAGTTGTTTATTGATTCAGGAACATATTCATTGCTGCAGAAATAGATTTTTTTTTTCACACCAAATGATACAATCCTCAGGATAGATACTTAAACAATCATTATTAAGACATTAAAAGGCCTTAGAACTATATGAACTTCCCCACAAACACACACAAAGAATATCTTTTGGATTTTCTAAATAAATGTAGCTACATTTCTATCTATTTTTTTTTTAAAGTACAAATCTTTAATTTTGTCTTTGAAGTTTCTGTTCTTCAGTTTTTGCTAATTAAAGCAATGATCTTTATAGGCTGGATATTTTTTTCGTAGGAAATATGATTAAAAAAAACTATTATTGACTTTTATTGCACCACTGATCACCATTAAAATATGTATAAAATGTGACTCTAGATTCACCCAAGCGTAAATAATAACTTTACGACACACTTTTTCTCCCCCTCCCCATACATCTCTCTCTCTCTGTCTCTCTCTCTCTCTCTCTTGCACTCTTTCTCTCTTAATTTGTCCCCTCCCTCTTTCTTTCCCTGATCCCCTCTCTGATCTCGATCTCTCTCGCATTCACTTTCTCATTCTTTATTCATACATTACGTCATCGTCACTCTCTTCTACACATTCCGGCAGTGTGTCAAAAAAATATATATATATATATCTATAGAGAGAGAGAGAAAGAGTGAGTGTGTATGTGAAAGAAAAAAAAAAGAAAGAGAGAGTGTGAGAGAGAGAGAGAGAGAGAGAGCGAATACAGGTGGCAGACGGTATTACGTATTATTATTATTATTATTACTATTATTATTGTGTCCTTGAGATCATTTCGTCGCCTTTTCACTCTGCTCTGTGTCGTGTTACTGTGATGGAGTTTGATGGAGTGTGCTAAGGCGCCAAGTGTCTAGTCTTTACTTTTCAACAGATTCTTACTCTTCAGTGTGTGAAACACAATATGTTTGCACTATTTCTCGTAAACTTGCCTTCTGAGTGTGTATCTATTGTAGTTTCAATCTCGTCTGTGTTGATAGTACAAACTTACATCTACACTGGGAGACAGTAATCTTCGAAATGTTGCAATAAATGTCTTGATATTGAAGGATAGTGTCTGCCGGTGAGAACTATGAGCTTTAATCGATACAAACTAGATCATCAGTACGTGCTATTGAACTTGCCCCCTGTGCACCTGGTATGCCTAAGCGGGCTGATCTAGGACAGCCAATTCCTTCAGCGGTTTTCAGTTTCTCTCGGTTCGATATTAAAGTAATAGGTTGGAATGTAGACTCTCAGTAAAATGCCCGCTTTCTCTTTATTTGCAATTTTCCTAAGCCTTGCGACAGGCTCAGGTTTACATGGGAAGCACAAAGAATTTAGATAATAGTTTGACAGATATACACACTTGCAGTCAAGCTCATAAAAGGTAAAATAGACCCGAACATTATAGAATTGTTCAAATGCATTTGCATTCCGATTGATTTGGCGGATGGACGTGTGTGTGTGTG
>BEXV01000482.1:88705-113344 GCA_003118195.1 Hemicentrotus pulcherrimus | reverse complement strand
GCAGACAAGGAGTAGGGGTAAATAAACATAACGAACATGAAGGAAAATGGACTGATTTTGTAGAGAAGAGACAGGCAGTACGCACGTACAGAGTGGATGAGACGAAAGAAGAATGAGTCAAGGGATTTACCTGCGTGATATTAGCCCATAAATCATGTTTATGAAAGGGAGAAACGACCTTACTGACGGGAGCATGTCTATGCATAATTGCACAGGTAGATACGAACAGAAGGGTTCTCAAAAGGTCCCAAGTCCACTTTTTATACAACACAATACGATTGAAATTTGTATTCTTCTGCCGGATCATTCTTTTTCATTTTGCATATACCTATGTTTTCGTTCGTTATAGAAATTTTACAAATTCATCATTATTTTCCTCTCCTTCCTCCTGCTCATTTTCTTCTTCTCCTTCTTTCTTCTCGTATTGTTATCATTTCTATCATCAGTTTAATGTTGTTATTATCATTATCATTATGTTTAATACGTAATCCTTTTTTTTCGACTTATCTGTCTGTAAATACTACTATTTTAACTTATTAATTTTTATACATGTCTGTATGGGACCCCACTGGAAATAAGCTCTCGAGCTTTCGTGGGTTATCCTGTTGAAGCTGACTTATTTTTTATCTGATTTTATTGTATATTGTTGTATGTTGGAAGCTTGTCGAATAAAAATCAATCAATCAATCAAAGGTCTGCTTTCAAAAAGAATTGAGATTCATTTCGTCCTCTTATGCCTCAGTCACATCTTTGCGTATTTGGCTTGCATATTGCTGCGTATTTATGGCAAGCCGTTTTAACATTTTTCCTATTTCTTGATATCAAGAAATAATTTTCTGTTGTAAAACAATGGTAATTCTTAATAATTCAAGAATTCATTTCTTGATATTTAGAAATCAATTCTTGATATCAAGATATAGGAATAAATGTTAAAACGGCTTCCCATAAATACGCAGCAAAGCGCAATCCAAATACTCAAAGGTGTGACTGAGGCATTAGATGATGACAGGTGTTATTNCCTCTCCCTCCCCCTCCTCTTCTCCCTTTTCTCCATCGTTAAGATTGAGCTAAAATATTGTTTGATGCAACTTTTGCAGTTGTTCATCTAGATTTAGCTCTACATCTACATCTTTTTTCTTCTCTCTCTCTCTCTCTCTCTCTCTTTAAATTTCTCTGTACATGCAAAATATGCATGTGTATAGAAGGAAAACAAATTCCGTTACTCTTTTACAGTAAAAGAGTAACGGAATTGTTTTCCTTCTATACACATGCATATAATCGCCTACAACTGTATCAAAATATGCCCAAAGAAAGATACATTTTGACAAAATGGATTAATTGCCTTCTTGGTCTAAAGATCTGCAGCTATCCAGAAAGTAGGGTCTTGATATAAACCATCGTATGTGCCTCAACGTCATGATGGCATCTTAAAATACAGGATGGTTCATTATGAATGTCAGTGAACGATAAGCCATCTGGCTAATTTCTCGTTTTCTGACTGAATGTGCAGTTTGCATACTCAACAGCTCGCCAGGGGTTTCCCCGATTAAGCAATCGCAAATCATTATTATGCAAAATGACGTGCGATTCCTTATATTCATGAAAGACATCTATCTGTCTAGAAAATGGAATGAAATGCTTTTTGTTTACCAATTAAAATTAAAAACCCTCTGATAGATATCCCCGGAAATCTTTCTCCTCGGACAATTATCCCAACACAACTACGTCCAATGAAAATACCATCCTTAGACAGTAATCGCTCGCATAACTATGCCTTGTAATCAGAAGACAATCACCCTGCTAAACATGATAAATCTACCTCAAATTAAAAATATTAGACAACTACCAATAAGCTTAGGGTTAGAGTTAGAAGGGAGGGACTTGTTTGCCGATTTAGAGCTTTGTTTTTCAGCGTTAGTTTCTTTCTCTCCCTGGGATATGCTAATCCCTCCTTTCCCAGTGCGCCCCTTCCTGTTTCACCGTATTCTGATTAAAATGGTTTCCTCGCTGCTCATTATCATGCAATGTCGGGGGCTGTCTCGTGAGATATAACATCCACAAGCTTGAGGGATCAAAAGGGGGCCGTACTTCATTGACGGATCCAGAATACATAATTTAACACAATCGTAACAAAATGAACAGTTGGGAGTTTAATAGTTATCCGTCAAAACAAGTAGAACACTTTATTTTGGTCATCAATGAAAATGCACACAACATTTGCACAAAAATGAAAAGTTAAACGAATTATGCATTTTAACGGAAGTTACCCCCCCTCCCCCCAATCGAAACATCTGGGCTACGCCATTAAAGGGCATTATAACCGTCGGTAATTATATAATAGAGTCAAATCATCAAGCAAATGAGAAGTGGACAATTTTTCAGTTTTAAGGTCGATCGTGAAGACAATATTACGTTGTATGTAGAAACTATATAGCGCTATACGTATACCTAATTAAAAATTCAAAGGTGATTAATTACCTGGCTTTAGCCTCGCTGCTTCATTTCAAGAACGATATCATGCAAGGTACCATTTAACATCTGGGTCGATTGAGACATGCAACTGTACAAAATATGCCTTCATGAAAGCACCGGGCAAGGACTCAACTCTCAACCTTTTGGCTAAGAGTTAGTTGCATCAGGGACTTGTTAGTTTAACAAGTCCCTGGTTGCATCATGGACCTACTACACTACCACTTTGGCCCCTCGGGGAGCTCCGACATTATTTTGCTCATGCCACAATAGACCGGTTTACTATTACTCAAATTCATGGATGTTTCTTTCTTGGGGACCTAGTTATGAGTTATTCCATTAACCTGTTATTAATGAATTAAATACAATACTTTAAATCAAGTCTACACACCTTACTTGTTGCTATGTCGCGCAAGCCTCGAAAAAAAAGGTTCTAGGTTGTCAAGAACAACCTTTTGTTAAATTCATGCATACAATTCGAAGTGTTAGCGAGCCAGGCTACTGCCCCAGGCCTTTATATCGTCAAATTTACAGGTATAGGATTAGGGTTGCAAATTAAGATTAAGTTTAAGGTCAGGTGTCAGACAATGATTAGGTTTAGGTTTGGTGTTTAATCCAGAGTTGAAGTCTAGATTTTGGTTACTGTAGGAAAATGACCGCGGAGGAATTGTCGCACAACCCTTTCCTGTTCTCTGGTAGTACCTCGCAAGCTTGTAATATTTTCTTGTCCATAACAAAATGACAATCTTAAGCCTGCTACAGGTAATACCTCGACACGGCATGGCACGGTAGATCGATGTGATTATGTTTCCTTCAATATCGATTCCAATTTCAGCAAGCTTGAGGCCCCACGCTGCTACACGATGTCGCCGAAAAAATTAAAGGTACTACTTTGGACTATTACATGCGGAAATATACCAGGCGTGTTCAAAGCGTTATGAAGAACTAGATAAGAAAAGATAACTCCAAAAATATGTTTATAGAGAAAATATTTATTGAAGATTCGCCTACTTCAGATCAATTAAGTTGTTTAAAAAACAATGAACAAACGACCGAAGTTGTTACTGGCTGGGTATTTTGTTTTCTTTTTTATATAATTTTGATGACCTTTCATTGGCAGAATTTCGGCAAAACCTGATTGCAATTTCGATCATTGGAAGAAATTTTGCGTGTATCTTGTTAGGAAATTGTCAACATGTTTAATCCCAGTCGATACATGCAAACGTCTGAACTCTTTTCAAAGATGTCTTCTTTAATCAACGTTATGGATGGCGCTCATTTCATGGTATCTTTTCTCATTTGATCTTCGTACAGATAACACGAAAATAAAATTCCTTTATTAAATGTGCTAACTATAATATTGCTCTCTTTCACCACCTTGTTCAAAATAACCAGATGACTTTTTTGGTCTGATTTATTTAGGAAGGAAGAGTTGCAATAACGGACTAATCAATATAATCTCATTCATCAGTTACCTCAAGCCGATTGAGGGTAAAATACATAATGTTATTATACAAACTGGGCCCCGTCTTATCGACAGTTGCGATTAATCACACCTTATTTGCGATTGATGTCTATCGAAACTATGTAAAAATAAGAGATAGGAAAGTGAAACTTGCGATTGATCAGAGGACATGCGATTGATTCGGATCAATCGCAACTCTTTATAAGAAGGGGCCCAGGTTCCACGAAGATTATCAAAGTATCATAGAAGTAAATAAACCTATACGCTCAAACGTATTTGTACTCTGTTATGGTCAGAACGGTAGAAAAGTGCGTGTTTGTATCTTGAACTGCTGCAAAACATTCAGGAAAGTTTTAAGCTCAACAGTCATGCCCGTCAAGAGAATGATAGCACATTAACACTGTTGCCCATTAAAGCTGGAACATATTGTTCTTACCTGCTTCCATGAAATTGTTGTGAAAATAGGATTAATTCTTGACAGATTAAATGTATATCATCTCAGAAATGTAATGATCAAAATGTTTTGATCAATCTTTATTGATCAGTAAAGTTCTGAGTTGATGTCCATTTTATATATCAAGAATGATTATAACGTAACAATCATTTAGTGTAAAAAGGTAATAGAAAATATTCCAACATAATGGGCGACAGTATTCTTCATTACTCCTACTCCATCAGGAAAGAAACATGAAAACACACCCTCGGTTTTCAAGGTGCTAAAAATCTAAACGAGAAACGAGAAACGTTTAAGAACATTTCATACATTCCTTATCAAGAAGAAGGAACTCCACAGGCCTCCAAACATATTCGTTCCATAAAAACAAATAAGATATTATCGCCTAAAGAAACATAGGCGCGTAATTAAACACTTTACATTTTGTATAATTACTTTATTTTGTATTTCAATCACGTAACATGTTTCATTTAATAAATGTCTTATTAAAAAAAAAAAGGTTTCTCACGATGCCAAAAAGAAGAAGAAAAAAGATTGACGTTGTGAAAACAGCTCTCCTATATTATATTCCAGGACTCCCCAATCCCCCCTCTCCCTCTCTCTCACATGGTGCAACCGTTAAGCCTAAGTTATAATTCTTGTTTCCTCGTTAAGCATGTTAAAGAGATTGTTCCCCTTTCTTTGCAAGCGTTTCAAGCCTACAAGTCCAAGTCAATCAGTGTACAACTTGTATATGTCTCTCTCGATTGTTTACAATAAGTGATGACGAGAGGGGCTGGGGCGTGACATTTCGAAATCCAGTGTCTTGAATAAGTAAGGCTTCCCTCTGGACGCTCCCAGCTCTCTTCTCCGCTGGCTGGTGTGCAGAGGAATGAATTATAGACGGGTATGTTTTCAAATCGGTCCGAAAACCAAAGTACAATCTGACACCACATAATGATGAAACATATACCCGTATGGCTAGGCCAAGATGCAAGGTCGTTGCAAGTTAATTGTATGGTTTATCTTTCCTTGTACCCGTAAAACGTCACTAGAATTTCTTCTTTGACGCCATCTCCTATATATTATGGACATTCTGGTAATGAATGGCGTTGACACTCCCTGTACATATAACCAGGGTAAATCCCTGATATAACTATCATTATGTGATAACATAATTTCAAGTAATAAGTCGGTATATTCAGGACTATCTTCGACGGAGTAGAAATTCACTAGCTTCAGGTGTCAATAAAAAGGGACCAAGTTGAGTTCAATCAAAATTTTAGTGAAATCCACTCGAAATAGTGACTGAATTACTCTTTTCAGAGTGGATTCCTCTATTTTTAGTCTGGATGCAACTCTTATACATTAAAAGCATGTAGAGAGACAGTAGTAATAACCGTTCATAAACGGATGAAGCACTTTAAGGTATGCATCTACACAAATGGACTTTAAACGAACAGTCATCATCTTGGTACAGCGTGAAATGAGATTGAGAAAACAGGTCTCAAGACATGCAATTCCCAAGAGTACGTCACACCCCCCCNGCCCACCAGTCCGCCCCCATCTTTTCCCATCTGATGACGTCATATATCGGCCCTCTCGGAACAAGTATCTATTTCAAAATGGTCGGCAGTTTACGAATCTGAAACCCCTACGTTGTTTGCCTGGGCGCAAATTTGAAATGCAAATAGGACATATTACTTTCGAATCTGAAAATTACGAGTCCGTCCAAGCGATGTTTACATCAAGCCTCGTGTGGCTATACTGTTGACCACTTGTTATTAACTTAAAGGCATTATCTTAGTTCTTGGACTAAAATTGCATTTTTAGAAGCTTGTTTTTTTTTATGATCAAGACATTATTGGTAATCCTGCTGGAATATTAATGGAACTATATAGGGCCTTCAGTGATCTCCACACCCAATCCCTGAATGAAACAAAAATCGCTGCAATAATCTGCAAGTTAATTGAGTGGAACAGATATCAACCTTATATCCCAGATTGTATTGTTCTCGTAGATTTTGGTATTTTTTTTCGTAAAGCTTCTTCTTCTTTATAAAACTTAGGAGGTACTACATTATTGTAAATTATTATTGATATAAATTTATGTTTATTGTCTCGTATGCTTTCAAGGGAAAACGTATAACAGTCTTGCAATGTGGTATGTTTTTAAAAATGAGATGTGTTTGAATAACATTTCAGATGTTATATCAAATGCTCTTCAACGTTATACCTCTTGATTTCATCTCATTATAAAGATTTCAAAGTTTGAGATGTTAAGTGAATGTATACTTTTTTTTGAAATGTTTACCATACATACATATAAAAGCAAAACATACAATAGCAGATAGAATATATAAAACATACAAAGTACAAAGAAAAATGTATGATCAGGACCACAAAGAAGCTTTTTAAAACATGATTAAATTTAACTTAATTTAATAGAAGTGGGCAATTGGTTCCATTTCTTCACGCCAGCAGAATCTTATGAATCAAGGGAAGAAGTAAGTCTTACTTTTGATTGATGAAAATGTTTTTTTTTTGACGAGTGGCATATGAATGGACATTGGAATGTTGAATAAACATATTATTAAATTTCACATGAAACATGTTCTGTCTTACAGATTCAAACATTAGAGTATTAAATGTAATCAAATCTGTTTAAAGAGTGGTATACTTGGACCTTGCATTTGTGACTTTGTTATATTTCTCAGAGACCTTTGTAAAATACATAATTTTTTCAGATGTGATTTATACGTATTTTCCCAAATATAGTTGCAGTAGTTTAGATGTGGTAAAACAAGGCTATTGTACAAAATATATTAAACATTACTAGGCTATATTTATTTTAATGTAGAAAGGATACCATCATTTTTAGCAAGTGTCTTTAAGAAATGTCGTATAATTCTATGCACATTCCAAGTCAGAGGCATCAATTATTGTAACACCAAGAATCTTAACACATTTCATATTGGATATAACAATATTATCAATAACAATAGGTAATAAATAATAAATTATTGGGCACCTTCCTATTCCTTGACCTAAATATGACATAATTTGTTTTAGTAACATTTAAAGATAATCTATTTACTTTAAACCATAAAGAAACTTTTGAAGTTTCCCTGTGTACTGATGAAACAAGCATGTGTATATTACTGATAAGAGCACATGTGTCATCAGCGAATAGGGGAAACTTCAGAAATGAAGAGGAATTATAGATGAGAAACAAAAGAGTACCCAACACGGAACCTTGGGAACACCACAATAATTCTGTTGTATAGAAGACTTGACAAATGTATTTTATAACCGGAAAAGGAAGATTTAAACATGATATTGACAAAAAGAGAAAGCAAAAATGTTTTTCAAAATTCATCAATCGTTTTTTTTTTTTTACTGAACGTAAAAAGCTACTAATAAAGATTTCAAGAATTTTCGATACAATAGCACACGAGATCGAAAACTTAAAGGAACAAACTTGGCAAGAGTCACGATGATAATATGAATGTTTTCCTTTTGACAGCCTTATTATTTGAAATCTACTGCGTACAAAAATTACATAACATTTCCTCATCTTTTTATGAATTAATGTGTTATCAAATAAACTCTGTTCAAATCTCTTACTCACAATGAAACCTGTACGTAACGAAATGTATAATGTTCATGTTATTGACTTTAAAAATCAATATAATTCTGACAAATTGCATGCTCTGTGGGGCTTACAGTACATTGGCATTCAGCCTTATCACGTACCATTACATAGCCTCAAGGTTGAAGCCTTAAGCTAGCAGATTTAATATCATGCTCTTATGTGTATATCCTTAATTGAATTACACCCTCTATTGGATCCCAGACAGCGCGCACAGCATGGTACACATGCAGCATAGAAGCTGGTCGGCTACCATAAGTCACGCCATGTCTAAAACGAGATTAGATCACTTTGGTAAAATACCGTATTGTGAGAGAGTGTAGATGCATTTTTCATTAATATTTTATTAAAGGTAAAGACCACTTATGGTCATGCAATTGCATTGTGAAAGAAACGTTGTGGAATCGATCAGAAAAGGTTGATCATCTAGCATCTAGCATCTGCAAGGTTCTGGAATCATCAAAATGATATGAAATTTGGCCCATTCTTCGTAAAGTTACAAGCACTATACACAAAAAGATGTATATGGGACTACCCTATATCTCTCACAGACCATGAGAGAAACAAATTTACCAAATATATGATTTAGTAGGCGGTTTCACGGCAAATTTTTTACCATCATGTATTAGTCAAAACATATTCTTTCACATGATTGGTAATGAGAGCTTCCATTTCATTTTTTGAAATTGGGGCGTTTCCAATACTAGTCTTTACCTTTAATATTAAAATATGTTCATTGCTTTTTTTATTGTGTGGAAGTGTAAAGATGTTTTTTCCGAGAATATATGGAATTTTTAAGAGGCAATGGCAAATATTATTACGAAATGTAATTGATTAATTATTGATTAACATATCAACATCAATATATTGCCGCATATAAACACGGATCCTCATAAAGAGCATCAACTCCACCATCGATATTTTTAAAGGCACAGGATATCGTGGACTTTCGGCTTTTACCAAAAATCAATGATAATGTCTCGTTTACTCCGGGTATGCAGTAAAGGTGTTGTAGCGATATAGTTATGTTTCTTTAAATAAAATAAAAGAGAAGCGATGTTCTATTTCAACTTTAAATATATAGTAAAAATGATAAAATGAACACATAAATACACAACACGAAAAATAGGTTACTTTATCTGCAGCTACATGACTGACCATATGGAAGTGATACTGCTGTATTGGCGGACGGTGAAGATAAGCATCACGATCTTAGTTAGATCTCTTATTCTCGACACGAAATGACCCCAAGTTTGACATATTGGCACGATCACGACCAACGAGCCTCCAGCTGCAGTGCCTCATATATCATTCTAGTCTTTACTCCCAGGCCACAAAGCTATGTGAAATGCTAGGTGAAAGGTCTTAGAAAAGATTAACGTCGTGATACTTCAATTTCCTTATTCATCCTTACTACCATAGGGATGTACCGAGGGTTCTTTTAAAGGTTTTTTGTTATAACCTGACTGCTAAGAAAGCGTAGTAAACAACCATGGGGCCGACAGTTTTAAGTACTCTCAGAGGGACCTCCCAGTTACGACACAACTGATATACAATCATGTACCACTGAGCCATTGCGCCTCACTTACTGTCAGTTCAATGCCGACCAAACACACACACAAAAACCAATATCTGGTATGGGGATGTCATGGAGCGATCGTGGCCCTCCCCCTCCCCCTCCTCTTAATCTCTTAGTGCTTATATTATTCAAAATGCCCCTTATGGAGGAAAGAAAGCTGCTTGCCAATATTACTGAAGGTACCATCATAAATCATCAGACACTTTCCGTCTTCTTCTATAGTTCATTAATAATACTCTCTAAAAGATGAGATTGTTCCAACTATGTACCATGTTTATTAGAAAGAAAGGCAATTTCGAGAATGAATAATAATCTTTTAAAAATAAGAAAGAAAAAATAGCGCATACGGCTTACAATGTTAACCTTGAAACGCAACCCATATAATTATAATTTACAGTAAATACCATGATTTAAAAGTTTAAAAAAACGATTGCAAATATTTTCAAAATATCAACCTAAGGCAATTTCAAAAGACACTGTCCATCTAAAAAGTGCTTAGATTACGATGACGTATACCTTATCTTAATGGGACATCCAAAGATTATTCAAATTTCCCCTAAATTGATTTCTCGAAAGTAGTTGGGATCGTGTAAAAGCAATGTGGCAAAAAAATACGCATTTCATGTTATGCTAACAATTCTGAAACAAGTCATATGAGAAAAGTCTGATTTTGTAGACTAGTTTTGACATATGTAAACTCGAGTGTTTTCCAGGCACTTTCAAATCAACGAATCCGAGTCACGTGATGAATATTACGAGTATCCACTTCACCCCTTCCTACTTACAATGCAGCGAAAAGGCGCCCATTTGTTGCTATACACATGGGACTAAAGGCTTTCAGTTTAATGCAGTACTAATGGAAAATGCCTAGTTATTATATGTGTGCATTATTATCATTGTTGACCATTTCTGTGTGTACTTATGCAAGGTATTGAGCCGAATACATTAAACTAAAAAAAAGGTATTGCATTTCTCCTTGCGAGGCTCTTTCTTGTACACCAGCGGTGTATTAAGTTCTAAGCGAAACCCTTGGCAAATCAATCACTATTAATTTCCGTCCTTGCTAAATAAAGATTAGTATGGTTTTAAATGAGAAAAGACATATTTATTACTACAAAAAAAAAGGTAATGCAAAATCCGATTTAAAAAAAACAACACTTGATTTCGGAAAATATTATCTAGAGACAATGTCAAAAGGCACAAATGTGATCATCTTGGTGATTAAAAAATATAAATAATAAGAAGCGTATTACACTTTACGTCATCATCATCCTATTAACCAAAAAAATACCATCGTTAATAAAATGGAAAGATGTCAATGGGCTATTCAAAAAGTAAAGTGATATTCTGCACTAGTGCATATCATTTTCTCATATGTTAGTATTATTGAGAGCAAACCAAACTGTTGAATGTGTTATCATAGATATATTGACTGCTATGAGAGGCATTGCTGTTTATATGGGTTCAAGGGGACGTTACATCCTGCTATAACCCCGAGGCGCGCCGGGGCGTCACGAGAGCCAGTATATAAACAGCTATGTTTCGAATATTAGAGCAGTCCATATATCTTTTATATACCGAATTCACAAACAAATACACAAAGCTTTGCTACCTCATCCTTTTCTTGAGTAAAGACTGGTTAAAACATCACAGCAAATCTGAGATACTGTCTGTAAATCTTCGCTGGAAAGTTGCCTGAATGTAGCGATTTTTCGGGAAACGCTCAGCAAAAATTATTTGTGCGGCCCGTTACCCGGGGGAACGGGCATCTTTAAACAAAACTATTGACCGACACGCGGACATGGCTGAAATCACGACTTCAATTTCGACCAATCAGATGACTAGATTTATTCAACATACTAAAGAGAGGTATTTAAACACGGATATCGCTCTGTATAATTGTACATAATTGTATATAATATTTACAGAAAGTACATAAGAGTACATAACCATCACATTCGATGGTAATACCAAAAGACGGGAACAAATGTCATCGCCTCACTGACATGATTTTGAAAGTAATTTCAGCTGTAAGTAGATACGTTTAGAGGCACTCACTTAGAAATTAAATTGAATTGTCAAAATGTTACCCTACTCCTTTTTGCAAGTAGCCTGGGGCCAGGTTCTCGAAACCGTCAGAAGTCTAAGTTTGTGGACATCCTTTATAAACGCGAGTGAATGCGTTTCAATGCCAATGGGATTTCCACGAAGTTAGATTTTTGACGGTTTCGAGAAACGCCTCCCCCTCATGTCATTACCCCCCTGCTCAATATGATTACAGGACATTGAGTTGCATTGTTTTGCATACGGCATCATTTATAGTCTAGGAGTGTACAAGATTTTTTTCTTCTTTAGATACAGGCTTTATGGTGTTCCGGATACAAAAAATAATATGAAGTAAATAGTTGAAAAAAGTATTAATTTAAAGATAGTGATCGGAATTAAAATGCAAGTAACAGGTCACTGTGTTCATCCTCTCTCTCTCTATAAAATCTTAAAGTAGTTTTGGACGGTAAACGTTTCTTTTACAAATTATGTCCAGACCTATTTTTGTCGACAAATCCTGACCATTTATACCGTCCTATTTTTATTAGGACAAAATCAAGACACACATGCAAACAAAAAGCAAAAATACATCACTCTGCATTGATGTTTAATGGTGATGTAAATATCGTTCCATTTTCTAAAAATTCTCTTTTTGCAAACCCAGTGTAGTGTAACAACAAAACCGAATTAAGTGTGGTGTATCCCCAAAACCGAAGTCAGTGTAGTGTAAACCCAAAACCGAATTCAGTGTAGTATATCCCCAAAACCGAATTCAAAAATAGATCATTCTCGTATAAAGCAAGCACCCCATTTAATAAACTTCCTCCATCAATTCAATGAACCAAATCAATTCAAATATTTAAGCACGGATGCCAATTGGCAAAGCATGTATTATAGTAGAATCTCCGTTCTTATTTCCCTCTACCGGTATGATTATTTTTCTTTTGTTATATATGTTTGTACTCTATATTATGTCAAATATGTCAATGTTTAATTTTGATGAATGTTATATTTTTTATATATTCCTTGTATTTTGGTATAATATCGCAAACTTGTTATGTCGTCCTAGAAGACGTACTTGGAAAGCAGTTTTGTTAAACTGAATGTACCTTCCCTCTATTTTAGAAAAAACTTGAATAAATAGATAATACTTTGGGTAAACAAATGTGACTTGGAACTAATACGTATGTAAGGTCTGGTTCTGGAAGTTGATATAGACTAGCTGCTGACACCAAATACTGGTCGTATTTACCTGTACATGACACGCTAATTACAGACCGTATTGATTAACCGTGTAATCGAGTAATCCGAAAATGGATACCTCCGGATAAATGGAGTTGAGTGATGGAGTGTAGGTGATATGAAGATGGACATCATTACTTAAAAAGATGTCTCCAGTGTAATGGACGGTTTGGGTTTCAAGGACAGGCTACTAGCCTGGAGTCACTCTTATCCTAGTCCAACATGTTGCGGTATGGGGTATAGTAGGTCTAGGCTGAATTGTGTATTATGAAGAAGCTCCAGTTTTGTATGATAAAGTTTCCTTATAATAANTGCAAATTTGTTATCATCATGTATTAGTCAAAACATATTCTTTCACATGATTGGTAATGAGAGCTTCCAGTTCATTTTTTGAAATTGGGGCGTTTCTAATACTGGTCGTTACCTTTAAGTTATATAATTAAAAACAGTGAAAAAATAAATATGACGTGAAAAATTGCGGAAAGAATTACATAGAACTACAAAACTTGTTTATGTTGATTTAATTTGAACGTTCAAAGTGCGAAGGTGTGTGCCTTTAAATGAAATTGAATTTGGTATTAAGGACGAAATTGAACACCTATCCAACTTGCACGAAATTGAATGAAAACTTTGCGTCACCAAATTGAATGGATTTCTCTCTAAATTGAATGAAAAACAATTTAAAAGGAACGATCTAAAATGGAATTGAATGCTCAAAGAATGAAAATGAACCATGAACGCAGAGAGTTGACGAAAGCCGTTCGAAATTAAACGCCTATTCATGAAGTCGAATGCAACTCTGATGAAATTGGGCGGGAAAACCTATATTATAAAAAAATATTCAATTATATTTTCCATGTACTTTTATAAAGGCTTTACAGTTTTCGGAGTGGAAATGGCGATGTGTAAATACTCGATAACTAATATCTGAAGTCTGCACTTGCGTATTCATATTTTTATTGAAAATTGATGAAAATGGAACTTGAATTAAAAAAAAGTGTTATCAGATTTTATATCCTGTCTTGGGGCCTAGCTTGAAGCATCAAAAGAGGCATAATGTGTGACGGCATTAGAACAAAAAGCCAATAATTGTCATTAACAACCCTAAATTTTAATTATGCTAAAATGTAAAATGATGTAAATATATATGAAATGTGCAATATGTCAAATAAAACACCTCGGTAATAGGAAAAAAAAATGAACAACCCTAAATAATAAAGGTTCGTTTAGATATGACTTGGTAAACCGCATGAAATAAATCAGCCGCGGTTATTTATCGTGTGAATGAATAGCAAATGAGCGCAACAAAGGTCCTGTGTGTATTCCATGAGCTTTGTGTCAGCTCTGTGTTATCAGATAGCCTGCAAAATATGAAGCGTATTACGATTTACGGCATCTTAAAGAAAAAAACGCCATGGTTTTACCGCCTCATTTCTAACCGAGGCCTTCGTCAGAAGAACTTTTGTCCATGTCACGATGCATTATCGTGTACAAATGTCATTTGAGGCGACACTCCCATCGATTAAGGTTAACTCTGTTTTATTGAATCAAATAAAGATAGTATTAAAGCAATAACAGCTATTTACAACATCAAATATTTGTTAGAATTGTTGTTGAGATGGTTGATTGTATGTTAAAGTTCATTGCAAACCTTGCAAATGTTAACTTGCGAAAGTTAACCTTTATAAAAGGGAGTGTGTCCAATTTGCAGGCCCAAAAATGACAAGGTTAAATTCCAACGGCATTTGAAACATAACAATTATTTAGAACTTCCCTAAAAAACAGAGGCTTGAAAATGTCTTTTTGAGGGAAAAATTGAGGGAATCGAATTTGGCGAGCGCGTTTGTTTAATTAAACAGTCTAATTTTTCAGACCCTTGTACCGAATGGTCGATTTGTGCTGCATAAATATTCAATCATTTTAATTTTGGCAATTACAAGAAGAGGGTTATTGATGCTGACAAGTGCTTATGAACCCTTTACTGCTCATTTTATGTATGATATTACAAAAGAAAAAAAGTCAGTCACTCACCCAATAGTGTCTGAGAGTGAAGTCTAGAGAGTATTTTAAATACGAGGACACTGCTAACATTTAAATTTCACAGATTTATAGGACATAAGTGACATATTCATTATTCCTGCAAAGTTCTACATAATTTGATGTTGGCTGCAAAAAGGATACACTACCTTTAAACAAAGAATATTATATTCTAGTTTGGCTGAACATAATGATTTAAAGTCTGTGAGATCTGAAACTTCAACCCATGATGGTTCGCTGTATGTCATTTAATTTCATTTTTCGTATTGGCATGGGATTGAAGCTGTAATCTATCTCATAAAGTACGGTCCAACACATGTTTTGATCGGTAACCCCGTGCCCTTTCCATCTCTGGACGAAAAATATTTCGTATACGGCTTGCCAAAATTATGTGACGATGCTAAATACCGATGCATATACTGCAAGGGTAGTGAAATACCTACATGTATCTTTCTGTCTCACTGTCTTTTACTTCTACTTCTCCTTTTTCTTCTTCTTCTTCTCCTTCAATTTCTTCTTCAATATTATTTTCTTCTTGTTCTCTTTCTTTTTCTTCTTCTATTTCTCTTTCTCTTTCTCTTTCTCTTTCTCTTTCTCTTTCTCTTTCTCTTTCTCTTTCTCTTTCTCTTTCTCTTTCTTCTTCTTCTTCTTCTTCTTCTTCTTCTTCTTCTTCTTCTTCTTCTTCTTCCTTTCCGCTTTATACCATGTGTACTAAACTTTCCCTTTCATCCATCCGTCTCTTGATTTCCGTTCCCCTTTTCTTACATTTCATTTCTTATCATTTCTTTCTCTTGTTTCCTTTCCTTACCATTTTCAACCTATTCTCTTACATGCCCCTTCGCCCCTTCCAACTCCTCTACCCTACCTCCTCCTCCCGTGTCTCTCCCTCTCCCGCTCTACATATTTCTTGCCTTGCTCCCTCGTAATTACGCTAACCATCACTGCTCAACTAAATAAAGAAAATTAACCCATCTCTTTCAATTAATTATTAATTATCATAACGTAGCCTAATCGAGCTTTATTTATGTTTAATCAGCGTCATAACCTTGGTGTTTTTCTTCATAAAATATTATTATTTTATTAATAAACCGATGGGAAACCAGGGTCGTGTGTAAAGACGTTTGGTAAATACTTTTCGATTATTTTTCAAGGCAATCGCTACCATTACAGCTATCCTATACTCATCTTTTCCTCATAGATAATTCATGATTCATCGTCCATAATTATCATGATTATAGGGGTTTTTTAACAACAAGGCACAAAGGTATATAATATAGTTATCTATACATGAGGTGGTGGTGAGGGGCCAAGGGGTGGGATGCTTCACCTCCACTGTGCATCTCTGGCTTGCTTGCTTGCTGGATTTTATTTATTCATTTATTTGTTAATATGTTTATTACGTATTCAATTAATCATTTATTTATTCATTCATTCACTTATTCATTTATCAATTTATCTATTTTTGTCTTCTTCTGGGAGAGACCTCTGCATACTGGCGACCATTTTTATTCTTGTCAACATATCTGGGCTGCAGGCCCCCTTTTTTGGCGGATAATTTATCGGCAATTCAGACTTCCCCGCCCCTAATCGAAATGGCCAAAGGACACCCAACTACTCACATCAGCTGCTCACCTTAATGCACATAAAAAGCCTATCAGTTCAGCTTCAAAGAATATTACATTTGGCCCTAAAAAATGGTTCAGTTCACAATATTTCTGCTTCTCGTGGTTTAGAGAGATACATGTCTCACGCACGGATCAACAAATAGATCACCTACAAATCACGCGTCAAGAGAAGAGAGGGAGGTTCATTCCCAACCAATTTCTTCCAGGTTGGATCCAGGTTGAATTCCCCAAGAAGAGGAGGGGGAAAGTTTACCGAAGGGGTTACGTAAGAGGCAAAAGTATCTGATAAACCAAGAATTAAAAAAAGAGATATAGAAAGAAAGATTATTCTCTCTAATTTAATATTGTATGATAGCGACATTTAATAGCACCCATGGAGATGCTTCTCTTGCACATAGCACCAATTGTTGTCTCTAAACCTATTCTGCAGGACCCTACATAGCTGTAAAACTAAGCCAAGACGCACCTTCGCTTGAGATACCATCATGATTATTATTATCATCGTCATCATCGTTATCGTCGTTATCGTTATTAGCATTCTTACTGCTACTATTAGCCTGCTGGAAGTAAAACCTCAGTAAAAAGGAGTTCAACTGTTTAAACAGGGGAGCCTGATGACCTTCAAAGTTCGTTCCCATGTTTGGTACAATTCTTCTTCGTAAGTAGTATACCTATAATTATATGTCCCCTATCCAAATGTCACACAAGATCAATGAAGCAAGAACTACAAGAGTCTCTCGAGATCCCCACCTTAAATTAAACTTCATCTCTAGGAGGTTCACAGACGTTAACAGATACCCCAGGAAGACATCAAATTAGAAATTATATTCTCTTTTTTTCCATTTGGCATCCCACATATCTTCATTTATTTAGCAAAGGCCAGAGGCCCTATTATTTTTTGAAAGGGAGTTTTGATATCATTATTTGAAAGGAAGTTGTGATATCATTATTTGAAAGGAAGTTGTGATATTTCTTTATTATGATATTACAATGATAGTGGGTATTTATGTGGAAGTGTATTCTTCTCCTTCTTCTTCTTCTTCTTCTTCTTCTTCTTCTTCTTCTTCTTCTTCTTCTTCTTCTTCTTCTTCTTCTTCTTCAGTTGAATTACAGGGCATCGCCAGGTGTGTTGTCGTACTGTTGAGGGGAAGCATTATATACAATGTCTGGTAAAAGGTACAGTTAGTTGGGTGCGAGTAAAAACAAAATTTATTACTATGCACGCAGAGATACACTGATAAAAACAATGTTAAATAGGTCTCAGTGGTTATGTGGGTCACAGAGACAAATGTAGATAAAACGCCTTTAAAAAAAAAAACATAACCATGGTCGAGAAAGGCTATTGTAAATAAAATGCCTGCTCTTAAAACATAACGTGATAAACTGGTCGAAACAGGATTAAAAAAAAACGCTTTAGTTTAGAACGATTCAGAAAGCGATATTATCGGGGAGAGGATTAGTTAGATGTATACACAAATAATAATAATTATCTAGATATCTTTCATATTACAATATTACCCTAATTTTAGATTGTCCCTTTTCCTCCCAAGAAGAATAGCTTATTTGTTATCTTGAATCTAAGGCTGCCTTTCTTTTTAAGGAACTTGGAAAATAATCAACAGAAAACACGTATTCCCTGTCATTACTATAGCAGAAATGAAAAGGTCATAACATTACCGGGGCCCTGTTTCATAAAACGTTTTAACAACAACAAGTAATAATAACTGTTATGAGCTACTCAAATCGTGGCATTCAATTGACTGAGAGTACATTTGTCATAAAAGTTTAGCTTTCGCTATTGATAACAAGTTTTATGAAAGAGGGCCCGGATTCTATTAGTGCCATCATATTGCACCATCAGAGTACTAAGCCGTTCTTGTATTATGTAACACATTACTCAAGTATATTCATATGCGCTGGGGAAGAAAAAGAAAAGCATAGCCAAGAGAAAATAAGTTACTGGGTTCCTTTACCTGTTTAAATATTAGGAGTAAGAGTGTTTAAAGGTTATAGACTTAAACTTATTTATTGTAGTAATGTTTCTATGCGAGTCGGGGAGGCTATTCCGGAAAAAAACTGGGACTGCATTGGAAAATGAACGTTCACGGTATATTTTATCAGAATAGGAGGATCATTATACAAATTATTGTTACAATGATCGAAGTACTTTTTTGTCTGTACAAAGTGAGTAATTCATTTAAATAAAATGGAGCTAGTTCATTCAAGCATACATTAGCTAATAGCCATGATCACAGTATCTTGAACTTAAAGGGGGACTGGGATGTGAATCAATGTAAGATAGTCGGGGGACAGCCAGGTGACAAGGAAACTTGATGAAACAATCCATCTTCAAAGATTATAATATCACGATTCGGTAAACCAATCAGTTCATTTTGAAGCAATGTCTTACTCAGACGTATTTTCCTATTCTATTTTTCATGTTAGGCAACCAATACTTCTTCACCATTTCACTCACACAAGCACAGAAAANACAAATTATTGTTACAATGATCGAAGTACTTTTTTGTCTGTACAAAGTGAGTAATTCATTTAAATAAAATGGAGCTAGTTCATTCAAGCATACATTAGCTAATAGCCATGATCACAGTATCTTGAACTTAAAGGGGGACTGGGATGTGAATCAATGTAAGATAGTCGGGGGACAGCCAGGTGACAAGGAAACTTGATGAAACAATCCATCTTCAAAGATTAGTTCATTTCGAAGCAATGTCTTACTCAGACGTATTTTCCTATTCTATTTTTCATGTTAGGCAACCAATACTTCTTCACCATTTCACTCACACAAGCACAGAAAAATAAATTGTGAATCAACATTAAAAGTTGTTCCTTTGATAATTGTAATTTCGTAAATTTGATAAATTTCATTCCATAATTTATGTCTATGAACTAGCATTTTATGAGAGGCTATGCATATAAATGTTCTTAGTTTTCTGTTTATGGATACGATTTTTAAATCCCTTTTTTTCTTTATCCGAACTTCTTGTTAAGTGCATAAGCAATCTAGTGCAATACGAATGATCAGTTCATGTCACCTTAGATTAATACCAAATATTGAAGGTATTGCAAAGTTTTGGTATATGGGGTCATGAGTTTGGTTCAGATTAACATATTGGGGGCATATACGATTTTACATTATCCAATGATCGTTGTCGCGGTTGAAATCGAGTCTAAAGTGATGAAATGGTAAACAATAAACTCTTTATGTTGTATAGCGCCCTCTCAAGACTGATATTATTTTAGCTTTAAAACAATATTTCTTTACTATAATTGACCGATTTGCTATTCCCGTTTGGAAGTTATATATCAGAAATGCATATTCTGAGATTTTCATGGTCGCCGCTACCATGGAATTGCTCTAGGCGCTATTTGAAATATTTGAAATTCACTGGGAGCCCCGGTCAAATTTGATCATTCAATTTGCTCGACAGCATATGTGTTTTAGGGGCTAACTTTTTTAGTGCTTATAATACATTCACAGGGGCATCCAAATATATCAACAATTTAAAGAATTCCAATTTCAAAAAATTTCCCAAAGCTTTGCATTACCTTTAAAGGAATCTATACATGAGTGTCTCAATGGAATGGATTTTTACCCTTTTATGGCCCATTACCCAACGTAAATACTTCATCCTTACTGCAATGATTCGTGGAATTCTATTTTTCCACCCCCCCCCTTATATATTTTTTCTGTTATTATTACGCGGTTAGAGATGAATCTCCGGGGAATTGACGTCCGTGTTTCCATGGCAGCGGTTTTCAAACCAAATTAAATCCCATTGATATACTTCCTTGACAGGAGCGTAGGAGGGAAACACAGAGGATGGACGAATTGACAGAGAGAGAGAGAGAGAGAGAGAGAGAAAAAAAAAAGGAGGGGGAGAGGGAGAAAGAGACATATATATATATACACACACACACACAGATGGAGAGAGAGAGAGAGAGAGAGAGGGGGGGGGGAACTATCAATATTTTAAAAGAAATGATATCCATCATTAGAGCAACGTTTCACCAAGATAATAAAAGAAAGAAAGATAGAGAGAGAGAGAAAGAGAGAGAAAGAGGAGAGGGGGTATGTAGAGACAAGAAAATCATAAAAAGGAGATCATCAGTAATGAAAATTATGACTTGTCAGTCGACGAAAAAGAGAAGAATTCGTGACATATTAAACGTTTTAAATAATATCAATAATTGTTAGAGCTACATTCGCCCTAAGACAGAGAGAGAGAGAGAGAGAAAGGGAGAACTCCACACAATGTATTCTGCCCACAAGGCGCAGTTTTCCAAGCACAGCCTGTTTTCCATACAGTCTGCATCTTACCAGGTTCTTAATTGCAGTGATGCTGTACACACACGACTTCCGAACTGTCTTTCTGAAGTATAATTAGGTATATATTCGGATATATCAATTCTCATTTGCGGTCTCTCTCATTCTGAAATAACACACGATTAGAATGACATTCCATTCCAATGTGTGTTTATAACTAAGATGCACAAAAGGTAATGAATGCATAATGATCTGCATTTCGCATCTTTTGGCCTTTTCACCATAAAATTTGTATAATTAAAAGGCTTTGACCAAATATATTTGGTCATTATATCTCTCGATTAGATCAGGGCAACTTGATACAAAATCGCATAGCACAAAGATGCACGGGCTTACGATCACTGTCTCATTACGCACGCAAAGGGACCGTCGAATACACGCAAAGTGGCAGATAGCAATGCGTGATAAGAAAAATTGATGGCGTATAATTTTGCATGATTAAGAGATTGGATAGCTCATTCACTAAGCAAGCACTTTAAATGTAAACAGAAAGTAATAATGAATAAAGCATATAATTATAAGGAATTTTCTTGTTTTAGCTTTTTCGTGTAAATCCCGTCAAGAAAACAAGTAAATAAATACACAGAATATCACAGCTCTTCATTGATATACATAGAGATGCTTGTTAAGGAACCTATTCCCGATGTGTTATAACATTTTGAACTATAGAGATGTCTTTATGTACTAATTTTTGTTATAAGATTTTGAATTTTTACAACTCTCATCAATTATTTACTATTTTTTCTTTAAAATCAGTCTTAGAAATAACGATATGAAGAGGACATAAGGAAGGATTTATTTTAAAAAGAAAACGCATGACCCCCCCCCCTCCCCCCAACAAAAAATACCCACAGAAAATAGATAAGTTGAAAGAAATCAGTCCTAGATTTAAGTAAAAACAGGATTGTGTTTACGATAACCGTTTCATTCAAAAAAAAAAAGAAGTATGCTCTTAATAATGATTTCCAATCGTCCTACTAAAATGTATAACTAAAATCTTACGCACCGATTATAAACAAGGTTCGTCATACCAACAACTTGATACTTTCATTACCATTACATCTATTGACGAAAGGGTGAGATAGTGTCCTCTGTTGCTATGGGAACGTAATCAAGGACGAATTAATAGAAACTATTTATAGGTTTTTCTTCTTTGCGGTAGACTATACCATCTATACAGTATAATTGAAACAGTAAATCCTTGCTACCGATAGTGATGGTTAGTGTTACACCCTTTAGCTTGATTGCCTCGTAGGGAGTGGAGCTGAACGTACTAAGAGATACCTTAGAAAAATACTATTAAATTTCGATTATATAAATTGCATTGGTCGAACGATAATGTCCGGTCAGCTCTCTGTCTTCAGCTATACAAACTCACTCTAATCGCACCCAGGTTTGAAAACTCTTTTTTTTTTCCCTTTCTTCTTTTACAAACGGTGCATCAACAAGCCTGTCTTCATCTGCTCGAGTTAACTATCTCGATCGGAAATTAACCAGTTAATTTGCGTTTTCATCAGCCCGCAGTTACAATTATCAGGATATTTGTCGAGTAAATATCCCGAGAAATATTGGTCTTGTTTCCAAAAATATCCCGCTATTTGGGAAATAGCGGGCTAATAATATATGCGCCCGTCCGAGCTAGTTGATGAGCGTATCGGTCTGGTGAGGACGCATCTTCGAGCTTCAGGATTATATCCCGAGTCTGAAAATAGCGGGTTATTTGGTAAACTCGAGCTGATGAGGACAAGTCGTTTAGACAAGATGCTAATACTAAAATAACTACCAACTCACCTAAAACACAAACAATTTCAATAAACAAATAAGACAAACAAGCATTTGAACATAAAATTGTCAAATTATTCTTTAAAAAACATCCCCAAAGCTAGACTTTCATCTCAATTACTTGATTGGGCTCTTCCGTTAATCTACATTAATTGCCATTCATCATCGATGAATGGCATCAATTTTAATGTCATTTTGAGTATTGTGTGACTTTGTGTCTGACATTCATAAAACGATAATATTCTCCAATTTAACCGGATCACTAGGTCGGTGCTTTTTTAAGTATATAGTCGTCCATGATCTGTCTTTGGCTGATGTTTCAGTTTTTGTTTCGCCTAAATGTCTGGATAACAAACATCATCATTTCATTTCATTTCTTTTCAGTTTCGTCATTCAGTTCAAAAGTTTCTCGAAACTTACCATTTCTACCCATATCGACAGCCATACATTCATATGAGACACATGTATCATTGTGTATGTAACGATCTTTTGTGCACGTAACCAGTGACCAATGCAGTTAGTTCAATACATCTCGGGGTACTCACCTACACAAAATACAAGAACGTGCCTTTTTGACGGGTAGTTGTATTGCTTCAAAAAAAAAATCCCGGCTTAAACATGAAGATTTTTGTTGAAATCACTTAAAATGTCCCCACTTTTAGATCTTGGCTTTAGAATAATACCTCACTCATCATCGCTACGTCAGCTGCAAATCGCAAATGCAAAAGTATTTGAAATATTTTTACATTTCATTCAATGTCCTAATAAGGGTTCACTTTTCGGCGAAAACATTTTTCACGAGCATTGTGATAAAAGTGCTTTTTAAGGGATGTCACACACAAGTCATGTTCGATGCATACAATCTTCATAAGATGCTTTATTTGGAATGTGGCATTATAAAATGTGTGCGTGGGTGTAAAGACTATACTCAGGATAATTGGGAGTCGATTTTTGATATCAGAAAAATACATTAATCCAAAGAAAGGGCTTACACTTTTAACACACTGCAGTGGCGCCATTATGACGGCGCGTAATGACAGCACCAGCATGATGCTACCAATCAACATAGAATCATGGTTATTATATTCAATTTATTCTCTTTCAAGCGCTACTAGACTCATTTCTAGCACATAAAGTAATATCTGTTATATGCGGCAAATTATTTCTATCTTTTATATTATGGGGGTATTCATTATGTTACCCGCCCAAAAAAAAAACACGTTATAAATGATAATGAGAACTTAATTATAAATGAGGGGATTTCAATACGCTGTACTTATCGGGAGGGAGTTCATGAACACATAATGGAATTGACGTTATTTCACTTTATACAGACATCGTTCATACTCTTAAACGACAAAATACTAAAATGAGCTATCTTCCTTTTATAACTCTTCCTTTTTCCTGGGGGCTATATAATACTCGTTTACCAAAGTGGGCCTATACACTGTGAAATTCGGCTGTGTGCTTTGCCGTTCTTTTTTTTTCTCCTAAGATGCCCCTTCGACCTTTCATTTGGGCTCAGGATGTCCTTTTTAATATGCCTGTCTCGTTGCAGAGGCGCCACGCTGCTCATAAAAGCCTCTGCAATTAGCATACATGCAGCTACTCGCTACTGCCTTGTCCCACCCGTATCATTTGCTGTAGGGTAAATTTCATGTGAAGCCGTACTTCGAGTGAGTAGTATACGCGTTTTCCTGCAGCGTGTGCTCTTTACCGACCTACTTCAGCCGGTGAGCCCCAGCGGCCCTGCCATGGAAGAGGTTGAGTTTATTTCGAATGTTAGTCGAAGGCAAAGTGATCCTTTGCATATTATAGATCGTTTTGAGTGGCATAGCGAGGGTCTAGACAATGGCGTAATGTTGGTTGTCAGGGAGGGGGCCGGGGGGGGGGGGGGGGGGGGGGCGGCCAAGGGCTCCCTTTAAAACCCAAAGGGGAAAACCCAGAGGCCCCCCCCCCCCCCCC
>BEXV01000482.1:19618-34346 GCA_003118195.1 Hemicentrotus pulcherrimus | reverse complement strand
AGGGGAGAGGGAGAGGGAGAGGGGGGGGGGGATAATGGACTGTAAACAACATTCCCTCTCACAACATAGAAAGAGACAGATAGAACAAATCTTTTTTTTTTCTAATGAAGCAGTCCTCAGTGTCGTGTGTAGAAAGCCCTTTTGGTTAGATTTAGGCAAGACTGTGACGTCACTAGCGATAAATAAGAAGCTAGTATTGATTTGGCCGCTTGGAGGCACTGTGATAGTGCTGCTAATTTCTCCGGTTTGGAAATGTTTTGTTAACCGGAGGTGCCATTGATATTTGTCTAATTTCGATACAAGCCTAATGATGTGAGTAAACTATGCATGTTATCTTAAAGTTAAAGCCTAAATGTATCTTTCTAGCCTATTGGCTTTATAAATTATGAGATTTAAGTGACATTTGTGATGCCTTATAAATAAAAGGCCGAGAGTACACGTGTATGTGAAAGTGCACGGGTTTGTGTGCATGTATTACGTATTGTACGTACTTGTCAGTACGTGTAATGTACTTTGATAATGAATCGGGCGTATATGGGTATTTACGTTTAGGTATTGTTTAGCTATCAAAGTAAAGATGAATGATATGAAATTTTAAGGGGCATATCATGGAGTTTTGTAGCTCAGTTGGATAATTATGAGTGTGCATGTTCTCTACAAAAGGAGACAAAACTATTACCATGCAGCACTAGAAACATTGGTGCAGTGCATGATTTGGTTTGTTATGTCAAGGTTGTGATTATGAAGGTATAGGCCTGTAGACTTCTACATTAATCACAATTTATTCAGTTCATATACGATGAAGGAATTTAATGGTTTATTTAATTGTAACAAGTATGGAAAGACCCACAGAGTATTAAAGATCAAATTGTATGACAATTTATTTTGGTTTAAGCAAATGACAATGAGTTATAATGGCGACATATGACTAAACAATGTTTATATGTTTACATCAAATTGCAGATTGAACCTGCATTGTTTGCACGGTATCTTCAGACGGTTTGTCAAGTTTTGTCGTCGATGGTGTCAAGGTTTTTTGCGACTCACACTCAGTACAAGCTCTGAATAATAAATCCATCAGAAAATTCATTGCTTTACAACATCTGTGCACTGATCATGATCATTATAATAGAGCAAGTGATACTATCCAACATATTTTGAAAGCGCAACATTATTGCATACTGTCACTGTTTATTTGTTTTCCTTGATCTATTTACCTTGCTGCTTGAATGGCTACCTCCTCTAAGTACTCAATATTCCTCTCATCCAAAGGCTTTGTACCAGGTCCTAATAATATGAGAAAGAAACATTGAAAGCAAAATTGTATAGAAAAGCGTACAAGCAAAATCTGCAATACTGCTATATGAACACACACTGCCCCTGTTCTCTTAAAGTGAATAACTTAGTTTGTCTTCCTCCTCATCATCACCACCACCATCATTATCATGATCATAACCACATACACCATTAGCATCATCATCACCTTCATCATCATCTTCGTCATGATCACCTTCAACATCATAATCATCTTCATTATTAATAATCATCATCACCATCATTGCCTTAATCCTCATCATTAACATCATAATCAGCATCCTCATCATCATTATCATCATCAATATCATCATCACAATCCTTATCCACTAGGAATGAACTCTTTGCAGTGGTGTATTGATGACCTATAAGAGGGCATTACAAGACATTGTCTTACTAAGAAGCACGAGAAGACAGGTGAATACAGGTAAATACAAGCATGTAAACTAGCCCCATCTTCTTGGCCTTCTCTGCTGGTATGGTCTTGCCAATGGGCATCATATTTATTGAGTATGGTACATCATCATCACTTTCATCATCATCACCATCATCATCACAATCACCATCATCACCATCACCATTATTATCATCATCACCACTACCATTGCCATCATCATCATCATCATCATCATCATCATCATCATCATCACCACCTCCACTAACACTACCATCGCCTTAATCATCATTACCACCACCAGCACCACCACCAGCACCACCACCTCAACCACCATCATCATCATCAACTAACCTAAGGGGGAGACCAGCATGTCTACCAGCCCCATCTTCTTGGCCTTCTCTGCTGGTATACTCTTGCCGGTGAGCATCATATCTAGAGAGTTGGGTACACCGATGAGCTTGGGTAGTCTCTGGGTACCCCCTCCACCTGGAAGAAGACCAAGCATCACTTCAGGAGCGCTCAGCACCGTCTTCCGGTCTTTGGTGGCGATTCTGTAATGACAGCTCAGAGCGACCTGTAAACAACAAGGAAAAACAGACATTGAACATATATTTTTTAATAGCTCCAAAATATTGAGGAATAACTTTTGTAACTCACTGCTAAATAAGCAACCAATAGAATTCAATTCTTGGCATGACAGCTCAATCATTGATATTTTATATAAAAACTAATAAACACAACTGATGGATTCAAGAGCTGCAGATCGCATATTGTTTATACACAGACAACTTCATGGGTCCCATAAATTTGAATTAAACTGTTGTTTCTTTTTTATGAGTGATTTAAAGGAAAAGAAAATTCAAAATTATAACATACATCTTTAAAACTCTCATTTCTTCTATATATTCAGTGACATATGAAGTATGCCTAGATAATCCAAATATTTGTACTATTCACAAAGATTTTTCTATGGTACTGCCTGGGGAAAAATGGTAATTTCTTGTAGAATTCCTTGTAGTTATTCTGTTTACCTCAAGACCGCCTCCCAAGCATGTGCCATTAATGGCAGCGACTACAGGCTTGTTACTCTTTTCCATTGCCTCTAACATCTTGTGCCCATTTCTTGAAAGTTCTGTTACCTGGGGAAGTGAGAACAAAATACAAACACATATTAATGGATAATAATAATATTTTGTTCTCGTGCACTGGTTTAGGCTTCAAAAGTGTTTCGAATAAACACTAGCTTTAATTGATAGCGCCTAGAGACTTTGGTGGTAAGTTTTATAAGCAACGTTTTTATTATTGTTTATGAATTTTCCTTAAATTTCAAATATTTATATTATTACACTTTATTTTACAATTCTTATTTTCGTTTACATTAATATGAAAATTTGGAACAACAAAGACAGTCATTTTTTTCTTTTCTCTAAATGTATAATAGGATTTAATTGTAATATGGAAATAACAAATTAATGAAAAAGATATTGCATTAATATTTAAATGATGAATACAATCACCTTTTTTATGGCCACAAAATTGTTCAGGTTTTAGCTGTGTTTGTCCAACTGGCAATATCTGTACTTAACTGATTATTTAAAGTAACTCAATTTACACAACATTTCAATTTTCAAGCATGTCAATCTAGTGGGTACTCCATCAAAACTTGTCTATATAATGATTTAGTACATCAATTTGTTTTCTATAGCCATTCTGGGGTTAGTAGCATTAGGAAAATTAAAAATATGGATCAAATGATCTCATATCTCACCTCCTCTGCTGTTTTGCATGCACCCAGCATACTGTAAGATAAAAAGAGGTAAACATACAAGCGATGAAATGATAAATTTTACCAAAGACAGTTCCATATGCTAGTTGAGATATTTAAAAAAATGTATGTTTGCTATGTCTGTCTTATTAAAAAAAAAATCATCTTACAAATTATAATAACACAAGGATGAAGTTTTAAGAACATTTATATGTATCATAAATTATCAATTTGCTGGTACCAGTAAGGTAACAGTTAATGTTAAGCCAGTTTAGCCTTTTAGCTATGCAGGTATAAGGGCCCTATATACTTTACTTTACGATATGATGATAACTTGCTTTCAATGGTACAACTTTGCTTGCCATGGTACCTGTACATCCAACAGACAAGATTATGATAATAAAATAATTGATCCTTTTCATCTTGTACTCATCAGGGCAAAAGAATGAAGAGAAATTCAAAATCAACATCAAACTAAATAAAGAAAAACAAAGCATACAAAATGCTTGATATATATATCCTTTTTTGAAAAGATTAGATTTTTGCTGTACAAATTATGTCTTTCATACAATAACTGGCAACCTTTATAACAAATTCTGAAATAGTTGAGGCAATAAGGATCTCACAACCACATCTCATATAACAAAAAGTCTTACTTTATGTCTGCTCCTGCGATGAAGTTTCCTGGTTTGGATGACACAAGTACCACTGATTTGACCCCATCGTTTGCCCAGAGTTCATGAAACACATCTTCTATTTCTGCATTGAACTGCTTGTTTAATGTATTCACCTGTTAACCAAACACAACAATACAAAGGTTTTTTTTAAAACCATTTCCAGAAATAAAAAGTTTTGTGTCAGCCCCAATCCTAAATTCATCACAATAGATTAATTGTGAATCGCACCAGCACTTGCTAAGTTCCATATACAGTTATACACACACATATGGGCACATTTGTTTCTATATTTTGCGAGCAGGCAGAACAAATGGTATTGATGATATTTTGTAATAAAAACACACTAGATAATAAATAAAACCATAAATTTCTTCACCTCGATATACAGATATATATGAGAAAATTTGGGCATCTTGTTGCCCAGAATTATCCTTGTTTCTAAACCTTGCGAGCAAGTGAAGTGAACTATTTGTTACTACTTGGGCAGATGAATAATGTAGAGCTCAAATCTTTGATTTCTGCTTCCCAATTACAGTCCTGTATATCCATTTACACTTAGATATTTCCCATCATGATAAATTAAATTGTTGAAGGGGTTCTTGTGTAGTTAGAGCCATGCAGAATTCCATCTTCAAATTACATCTTCAAATTACATATAGATTTTAGATCTCTTAGGATTTCAGCTTCCCAGTCCTGCATATAAATTTACCTTACATTTGATGTACTGTATAAATGTAGGCAACTTGCAGATGTGTCAACATGTGATTTATTAGCTCTTCATGTTCAATTAATTCTCCTTTTATGATGGATGAAGGGAACAAGAAAGACATCATTCTCTATGGTCTACAGAAACAAGAGTAAAATGCATGAAAATAACCATGCTTATCGCTTCTGTGATAACTCTCAAAGAAATTACCTTGGCATCAGGGTCTTTAATCCGAACAACGGCCACATCTTCTTTGACTTCATAGTTTACTATTGAACGAGCTGAAACGAAAACAATACAATAAACATCCAAGATTCAGTATCTTCAGCCATTATTATACTTCTACCTTATTATGAATGACACTGTGTCTAAATTATTTTGAGGAATTTATATTCTACAAGCTATTTGCTTTTTTTTAAGTTCCTTTTTTCACATGTAATTTTCGAAATTATTTAGTGTAAATGCCATACAAACTTATGCTATGTAGATGTCTTTATTGTTCACGACTATCAATTTTGTAAATAAAGTATGCTGTGTTTTGTTAATGTATTGTATTTTTTTCTTCATGTGAAATAAAAGAAGCTAAACTGCACTGAAACTGAACTGAATAGATACATGTACATGTACTTGACAAGCATTGGTTGGAAATACAGGCATAATTGTACTTTATTTAATAGAGCAAGTGGATGCGAAAAAAAGTGCGGAGAAAATAACAAAATGAAAAATAAAACATCTTACTGTATGTCTCAAAACCATCTTTAAAATGCAAATATTTGAAATCCTTTGAACTACAAATTATACTTTTGTGAATATTCTAGCCTTGAATATTCCATACTTATCTATCAATCAGCAAGATGTATCGATCTTGCAGATAACACTGGACAACATTTTGGATTGACTTTATCAATCAAGATTTTTATGTGACCACTACCTTGAATTGTTTGATATGCTATCTTCAGAATAGTATTATTTAGCCAATATCTCAACTATTTAGAAGATTTAACAGGTCTTTCTAAATTTCTATTAAATATACATATACTAGAAAAGAAATTTCAGATACTACAAGCATGCCAGATGATTGTTATCTACAAAAATTACCTTGGGATGTGCCAGATGCTGAGAAATATCTTTTTGTGTTCATTCCCAGGCTTCCTGCAATTGTAAGAAGTATCAAGAATAAAACACATAATTAAAAAGTAATTCAAATGCTAAATGAACAATATCAATTTTGATCCAAGGCTCTTTTAAAACTAGGCGGGTGAGGGGGTAGCCAGTATAAGGCGGAGCGTTGGGCACTGAAATGAGGCAGCCCGCATGTTTGCCTGAAGGCAATTGCAAAGAATAATTTATTCGCAAGGGTAAGTTTGAAGGATCTCAATATCATTTTCACCTCACTGTCTTTCTTCCAAAGTAAGTATTTCAACAATATTTTTTATTTTTCTCCCATTTGTTTTGCGCATGTCTGCTGGTAATGGTATGGTCTATCCGGCATCCTGTTTACGGTTAGACTTCATGCATGTACGTGTGGGTTTTTGTAGCAGTCCCAAGATACAAATAATCATACACGTCTGTAAAAAAAACAAATCACACACACAAGGAGTCATTTTTGTCACAATTTTTTTTCTTCTTGCTTTTGTGTCCTTAAAAAATGGCTGGATCTCGTCAGTGACAGTCGTCACTCCATGGATTTGCAAGTTGCTACAAATGAAGAATCTTTACTGCGACAAAAAAATCCCATGTTCCCCTGAAAAGGTAGAACGAGTAGACCCTATCCAGAACTTTCCAGAACTTTCCAGTAAAACTTTTCCAGAAAGCCTGTCAGCCTACAAAAGAACATGATCATGTTTTGGCGTTTGGCCAAAATTATGGTCACCCCTCACCCTACACCAGACATGCCTACTGTCTTGCTTGAAATTAAGTAGACACATTACCAACAAGTCAGACCAAAGTCTATGGGATTATGCATGCAGTCACACGTGACACAGTGTGAGAGTGTGTACTTTATTCCAAGCTTGTGTATATGTTGGTGTGACCATATTTTGTGTGCGACCTACGTTCGTTATATCAAAAAAATGGTAAAATTTCGAAAAATCACCAAATATAAGAATACAGAGAGATGGCATTTTCTCTGAAATTGGGTGTGAAATTATGAAAATATTGAAAAAAGATTGGCAAATTTTGCAGTCATTTGCGTCCTCAAAATTGTAAGTAAGAATTGGGACCAACTGATATTTGATTGTATGATATGAATTATGAAATTACCTTATTTTTGATGGACCGCATTTTTTATAAATCAGGTGCAAAGCCCGTGAGAAGTAAAGTATTGTTTTTTACGCCTTTTTGAGTTGCAGTGTGAACGCCTATCGGGCATCAAATTTTTAGATTGTGATATCTCCGGAATCCATTGACAGTAGGGACCGGGTGCTGGTAAGAGAATAAGGATCGTCCCAATAAACAAGGATTGTCTCAGTAAACGAGGACAGACGCGTCCTAAAAAATAAGGATCGTCCGCATTGACGCCGACGATACCGATTTCCGTTCCGCGATGATCCTCATTGATGCATTTCACATTCCCTCTGCACAGAGACTTTACCGTTATGGACGATAAATCCTCAGGAAGACGGTGAACTGGGGGTATTTTTATTACGCAGAATCCTTTTTTTTCGCATTGCCAATGCGCGGATCGGAAATCGGTATTGTTGGCGTAAATACGGACGATTGTTATTTTCTGGCACCAATTTGTCCGCGCTTAAAAGGATATCTTTGTTTATGCATTTATGTGGACGATCCTCATTCTCGGAGTCAGACAAGCGCCCCCAGTCCCCCATTGTGATTGTTTGACAATAAATTTTCTAGCTGAACCAATTTGTAGTAAAAAAACTTTGCAGTCCATTTGGTTATTTGAACTGAATTGAAATAAATCATAGATTCTAGACTAGATCGAATATTCCATTCTTCTAATATTTTCAAAATCTCTGTTAACTTTATTGCATGATTTAGGTCACTCCTCCATAACATGTGTACATTGCAGCAGCTTGCGCTAGCCAGCAGACCGGCTACGACCGGGAAGCTCGCAAGGCCAGGCAAAGTTCTCCATTCTCGTGTTAAGCCCTGCTCAAGCACCAACGCCCTTGCGAAAATATGATCAAACTACAAAATAAAGAAACATTTCATAATACTGGATCACATGGTAACAAAAATACTGATACTATAACAAACTTCTTTTCTAATTTTACCTCTCAAAGACGAGTATTTTGCCCAAGATAAAGCTCTGAGAGCGCCTAGTGATCGAACAGAAGCCATGGCCAGAATCTTTCAAGGTGCCTTTCTAACAATTTTCCTCCGATGCCAGTATTATTGCCAACTTTTTTTTTCCCCGATAGAGTTATTGACTTAAATTGCATTTGTTTTCTATTAAAAACAAAAATATAATTACTTTACATCAAAAACTATTTAATTAATAATAATAATTATTTGAATTCTTTTTAATGGTTAAATATTGAATAAATTATACTTTTAAATGGCAATATAAGCTCTAAATTGGTAACAACAAAATTGCCTATACCTTTATAGCCTTGTATTACAGCTTTGTATTTTATCTATTATTTGATATTTTACCTAATTTAACAAAATTATACAACTTGTGATATTTTATTTATAATATTATTATAAAATAAGTAAAGATATTGAATTTTATTCCAAAAATGTATTTTTAAAAGACAAGAATGAAAAAGAATTGTACATTTTTTGTTCAAAATACATCTAGCGCATTAATTGTAGCCTAACGTCGTGTGGTTGCATGTGTATTGACGTAATAATACACAAGGCCTATAGAGAGAGCTCAAGTAAAGAGCAGGATCGACGTACCGGCTAAATAGGACTCTACACCGTGCACTGTGACTGTGTGAGGAACACCAAAATAAATTAGAGTAATCATGGCCTCTTTTATGCTGAATTCTGTTCGAATCTCAAGCCTTCTATCTTCTTCTGGGAACCATTTTGCTTTCAGTGAGTTCAGCTTAATTTAAGTTCAACTGTTCAAGTCTCATTTTCTGATACAAAAATAAACTGAATGAAGTCTGTCAGGAATGTGAATTGTGAATGTCAACTCAATGTCACTGTGAAGAATGATTGTGATGTGTTTCTCCCAAACTTGTAATCTTAAAGCAGAGATGCCAAGTTCAAAGATCAGCTATAGATCTAGACCTACTTGACATTTTTATGACTCGGGGCGAGGGTATAGCGTAGACTACATACATAGCGTATGGCGTACATTTTGAAATCTCGCAGGCGCGTCATGCGTGAGACTGTCTGAGAGCGTTTTCAGACCCTTGACGCGTGACTGTCACGCATATTATTAATGGCTAATGCGTGACACTTGGTAGCTCTGTTAAAGTCGAAGTCATAACAAAGGTAAAATTTCACATAATAGCTTTGATTTTGTACAAATTATAAAGAAAATTGCTACCACCATACTACTACGGTAGAAATGTCCCAGGTCCGTCTCCAAAAACTCACGCTATTTCACCTTGAGTTGCAGTTTGAAGGCGCCGATTTAATAATAATAGTAACCAATGCTGTTTTAAAAACCAAAGATGACTTTACCTCCGAGTCAAAACAGAAATCCAGACATTTGGTCCCAGTTTCTGAGTGGTGAGTTGAGAGTGATTGAGCTGGAAACATTTTTACCAACTATACGGTGCTGGCGGCTGCCGCTCTCCCTGGCACGGGTAAGCGTCGGCCTGGATAGTGCCAGGTGACCAGGGTTTTTTGGGGTTTTTTTTTTGTTTGTTGCGGCCGAATATTCAAGTACAAGAAATTGTACTCGAGTAGTTGTCAACAGTGCAGGTACTCAAGCATTTGACTACATGTCGCAGCCCTAACATGTAGGCGTCTACCTGTGCCTGGAAGTGTCGTTCCCGGTAAGGCAGTTACTATACATGTACGTCTGGCATCAAACGTTATTTGACTTTTGTCACTTGAGAAAGATAGTAACTTGTTTTGTGCGTTTGCGGGAGGAGTTATGGAAGATCAAAATGTTTATCTACCATGTACCTGTATTATCCATAATTTACATGTATATTGTTCATGAATGTACTCATATCAGTTATTATCAAATGGATAGCAAATCTTTTGACAGCAGGTGGGTTTTACTAGAAAATTCAGACATTGGTAAAAGAATAAAGTATGAGTGGTATTGGGATCTCAAAATTTGATGTCAGATCAGAGTGTGCACATGTGTTGGACTCTACATCTGAAGAAAACGTCATAAACAACAATGTCCTTGACTTGTACACTGTACACATGAGTTTACTATCGATTTGTGATCATTCGTCTCCCCCTCCCCTAACAAAAAAGGAAGGTGATCCATCATTTAACATGTAAGTCTAACTTTGTAGATATCCCACTGTAGCATTTGTTATAGTTTCTATAGCCTAGGATGTCTATGAGCTTTGCTTGTGACAATTTCGAGAAAAAAGACAGGCCAAATGAGGGAAATTAATAACAAAGTTGATTGGTTTGAAATAGTTAAATTTTTATGTTTAAACTTCAATCACACTGAAACCATGGAAACTGTATTTTCTAGAAATATGCACACCCATATACATGTACATGTACACTGTAGGTCTGTATACTCTAAATTGTGTATTTGGGCATTTGCATGTACAGTACATACAATGTACATGTACATGTATACATAAAGCATATCTTTTGGGATTCTGCGATCTTCCATACGGCTAAGATGTCCGAGCCAGGCTAAGGCACTACGTTTGCCCTCATGAAGATATTTCATTTGTAATACTGTCGACACTGAGAGAGCAAAAATGCTCTTGTTATCTTTCACCAAGGACATTCCAAAATGCAGCATTTTAACAATAACTGCCACATACACTGACTCATGAATGACCCCAACGAACAGCCAGACATACAGAACTACCTGAACAAGAAGACCTTAACCCATAGAGTAACGAAGTGTGACATCATAAGGGTCATCAAGGTTGCTGGTGACAAAAAATGGTGTGGTGATCACACCAGCCCCAAACATTCACCCTGCTCTCACTATGAACATGATGGACAAAGAAAGCGGACAAAATATGCAGTTCCTCAGGTTGACAAAGGAACATCCCTTCACTGCTATTATGTAAAAAGTGAATATGCATGTGACACCTGTTCTACACATGTTTACATAATATCAGTGAAGGGATGTTCCTTTGTTTACCCGAGGAACTGTATATTTTGTCCACTTTCTTTGTCAGTCATGTTCATAGTGTCTAGCCCGTTGCTTGAATGATTTTGCAGTGAACCTCATGCGCAGGCTCTGTTGTTTAGAACCAGTAACCGGGACGACGAGCGAGTATGACGTTAGCACTTGCAGACATAATTTAACTCTGGGAAAAGATTGTCATCTCACATTCTCCCTTCATCATAAGGTCATCACCAGTGCACTGTCTGTAGGAGATGTTCACATTGCAATGTTCACATTACCAAAATGCTGATCAGACTATTACAATTAAAATGCAATGGGCTTTAATTGTCAAAATATCCACAAAATAATGGTAATAGTCCATAAAAGCTCAAGAGCATTTACAATTTTACATTGAGTTCTTGTTTGGACATTTTGAATATTTGCATTATTTACATGTAGAATATTTACAGCAATGTTTAATTTTATTTAGGATATCTTTTGAAACAAAGACATTCTCAAGAATATTAACAAATTAAAACAATACAATAATGTCCAATCGACACAACTAGAAATTACAGGTAACAGGCCTACATGTACGGTACTGTATGTACTTCTTTGAATCACCATTTGAAATAATTCAGAACGTACTTGTGAATATAAAGAAAGATATTTTTTTAAAATCAAATTAAAGATTTGCTGTCCAGAGCAGAATATCAGATATACCTGTATGTTTGTTTTATGCCTGCTGGTTCCTACAAGGGAATTTAAATCCTGGCCCAGGATATGAAATATATGTATTTCACCATTCATTTGTACAACTGAACTTAGTTAACTTAGTGCCTTGCTTGCTCTAGGCTTTATGACATTGCAGCTACATTTATACAGTTAGGCTTCGTGAAGCAAGGGGTTCAGGTCAGTTTCACATTTAAAGGTAATACAAAGTTTTGGGAAATTTTGAAAATTTTGGGGATAATTATTCGTTACTATTTTGATATATTTGGATGCCCCTGTGGATGTATAATAAGCACTAAAAAAATTAGCCCCTAAAAGACTTCTGCTTTCAAGAAAAAACGAAAATAAAAATTTATCGGTACTCCCGATAAATTTTGATAAATTTCAAATAGCGCATACGGCTGTACAATGGTAGCTGCGATCCTGAAAATTTCAGAATATGTAGTTGTGATACATACCTACCAAACGGAAATAGCTTATCGGTCAAAATAGTCCAGAAACATTGTTTTATAGCTTAATTAATATCTTGACCT
The DNA here is from genome assembly GCA_003118195.1 of Hemicentrotus pulcherrimus. Classification (NCBI taxonomy): domain Eukaryota; kingdom Metazoa; phylum Echinodermata; class Echinoidea; order Camarodonta; family Strongylocentrotidae; genus Hemicentrotus; species Hemicentrotus pulcherrimus. The sequence continues at coordinate 22,035 of BEXV01000482.1, read as the reverse complement.
TGAGAGGGCGCTATACAACATAAAGAGTTTATTATTTACAATTTCATAACTTTAGACTTGATTTCAACTGCGACAAAGATCACGGCATATAGTAGGATCGATATGCTTCCAATATGTTCATTTAAACCAAATTCATGACCCCATACCAAAACTTTGTGATACCTTTAAGCAGAGACTCTACATACATGTATATGTAAGTTGACGCTCTACCACAATACCTAAAGCCTTGAGCAGAACCTAGCTCTGTATGTATTTTGCTTTGTCAAGAGCAGCTACAATACAGTACAGGGCCTGTAGCTACATTAGGTCTGGATATAGTCTCCTAGCTCAGACCCGACTGACAAGGGTTTGTGCCTGCAAAGTTCAAATTTGGTTAGGGATTGGTTGAAGTTTACAAAATTGACCGTGGTTCAATTGTTGCCATCGATATATTGTGTCAGAACTCCCTAAAAAAAGAAGAGTCATCATCTCTAAGTCTAAACAGTGATAGAGAATGCAAAGTTCAATGAGATTCAAATCCAATGATAATGTTAAAGAAATTAATTTGTCAAAGGTTAGTACAGTGTATGTACAGTACATGTACATGTAGACAAGGATAGATTCATAGATGTAGCATTAATCTACTGTACATACATGTCTAGAATTTATGTCATGGCCCTGTTTATCTTTTGAAGATAACAGTATTCTTGAACACACATTTTTGTTACTTGTGGCTGTTTTTGGATTTGCTTTAGTTACTGGTACAGTGAAATTTCATTGCAATAGAGTATTTTATTCATTACCATAATTAACTGTGTATAAACCGCACCTTTTTGCCGCCGAAAAAAATTGAAAGTCTGGGGTGCGGTTTATACACGTTACACCCCAAACAACAATTTTTTTTTTTTTTTAAAGTTTCGATTTTTGGCGCTATGCCTGGCAATGTCTCCCAGCTCGTAATCGGTGTGTTGACTCACCACTCGGAAACTAAAACAACACTCAAGTTTTTCTGTCATCTTGATTTGAAATTAATCTTTCTGATAGATCTCAATATGTAGTTTATAATAATAATTCCTCCAATTTTCTTCTATTACATGGTGTACCACAAGGTCCTATCCTAGGTCTCTACTGTTTTTTAAATTTACATTAATGATCTTACACATTCAGCTGCACCTCGCAGTTAAATGAAAGGCCTTCCCGCATGTTTTTTTTTAACACAGACCCGGCAAAAAAAGTCGGCAAAAAAGAGGGGTGCAGTTTATACACGAGGGCGGTTTATACAACGTTAATTATGTTTCTTAGTTCTAATTTATTTCTGTAGCTTTTTTAAAAAGCTTTCCAGAGTTCAGTTGCTCCAAGTTCCTTTTATTTTATTTTACTGGTAGATAAAGTGATCAATCAGTATATAGCAGGCTGTCAGCCTCTACATTGTACATTGCTTTTACTTGATCCTTTACTACTTCATTTTAATGTGATACACAACAATAACTCTGTAATAATATTATTAAAGGGACTCCAAACTGTACATGGCTAACTGAGCATGCAGACTCGAATATCAAATAATTATGTCTGTCAAAGAGGTGGTTAGCTGGAATAAGAGAGGTAAAGGGAAGCTTAATAGGAATCTCTTCTCTCCTGAATATGGCGTAAACTATCACTAGTTGCTGGTCTCTCTTTGCTAGTAGTACCTCAGATTTGTATGCATACAGTCAGACATGCAAACTGCAACAATGGAAATGGCAAGAACCAAAACAAGGGAGGCATTGGACTACTAGAGAGGAGAGGTGCATGTACAATGTACTTGTCTCTAACACAGTATTTTTTTTACATGCAGTAATGTATTTCACAAATGCAACACTTGTAGTCAATGAATAGTCCATGCAGACTCACTGTACAAATTACGTTCAGCAAACTTTCCTTAAAGGTCACCTTGAGAGTTGAATCATCTACAGTACATGTACCTGTACTTTGTGTAGTAGTACCAGGAAGCGACAGGAAGTACCCCTATGACCTCCCCCCAATGTGTCATCGCATAGAGGGGTAAATCATGTCTCTAATTCGAATTACAGGTACCTGCTTTGTGAAGGGGGAGGGGTCTCAGTACTGACTTGTTTTGATCATGTTTTGACTTCAAGCAAACATGGTACATGTAGAAAAGTCCAAGTGTGTTATGTGGGGAAATACATGTACCGTAATTAACGTTGTATAAACCGCCCTCGTGTATAAACCGCACCCCTCTTTTTTTTTTTGTGTGTGTGTGTGTGTACCATGTATAAACCGCACCCCCGACTTTTTTTCGGTGGCAAAAAGGTGCGGTTTATACACTAGGCCTGAGTCGGTACGGTCGATCACACCGGGACCCGACCGTTGCCGTCGGGTCCCGGTTTCATTTTTTGAGAACCGACGCTCCGAAAAAAATAATGAAATATGTAAGAAAT
>BEXV01000481.1:213115-227062 GCA_003118195.1 Hemicentrotus pulcherrimus | reverse complement strand
CACCACCATCACCACCACCATCATCCATACTATCTTCTCACCACCATCACCATTATCATCATCACCATCATTACCATCCCTGACATCATTTCAATTCATTTGTCATTAAAACGCGAGTTTGACTCCAAAATGTCATACCATGAGTCACAGAATCAAGCAAAGTACAGTTTTATGGGTGAATTTTAATATGATAAAAGCCACAACCAAGACAAACATATTACCATCTTGCATCTTACCATACCCTTAAATCAGAGTACTGTATTTAATTTCCAGCTTCATTTTTTGCATGATAATTTCATTCCAACCGAGGGATGCACAAATCCAACAAAACATCATCTTTTTCATATGATAAATCAAGATAGTAATGGCTATTGCTGTGTAGGGGGACATGTAATCTACTTTATTTTGTTTAAAGAAAGAAAAAAAAAACCTTGGGTAACTATGAATATATGAAGACTGTTACCAGAAGAAGAACAAAAATCCCTGAAGTATTGGATATCTAGGGCACTGTCATTCCACACAATTATATAAAATGCTTCAATATGAGAAAAAGAGCCTAGTATGTGTATGCTACAAGCAATAACATATTTGTTCTTTACAAATTCAACATGTCAAAAGTAAAAATGTCTGCATAAAAATATGGCAAGGAATAAGTTTTTGGTCACATATTTAGCAATGGAAACTTGAAAAGATACACAAACTTGGTCACTTGGCGGGTTTACAGGGAAAATTAGCAGACAACATTACTTTTTTTCTCCCCATAAGAACTCCCGCCAGACCATCTCTTCACATTTTATGAACAAATTTTGGATATCATTCTTCAAGACTCAGACAAACAGTGAGTATTCTCATGAATAATAATTTGATCCGAAGCATCTGAAAGCCCTACACATTTGAAAATGTACATTGGTCACAGTTGAAGAAAGATATTATCATTGGATTTTTAAGGAATGTTGCAATGTAAAAAGGGAAAATAAACATATTTGTTACACTTCAGATACAGCCCACAAGACCGACAGCCAACTAGGCTGACAAAATCAGTCTCATGGTCCTTTAGCCACTTTTTACAGAGTTCTGGAGACAGACGGCCTATGAGATTACTGTCCTTCTAAATTTTCTTAGATATTCTTTGTTTTGTCGGCCTCAAGGGGGTCTGTCTAGTGGAGCTTTTTTTTTAAATGTCGGTCTTGTGGACTCCTGGATAACTGAGAGTACTATCATGCCAACTGTCATTACAGTGCATTAGAAATGTAATTTTAAAAATGGCACACGTAGTCTACGGTCAGAAATATCCAGTGTTACAATATTGAGAATCCTCAACAATGTGCAAATGATGATTGAAAAACTTCATTAATACCAACAATAGACATGATTGACAAAAAACAAAGTCTGAAATAATTCAACAACTTTCTTGAATGTCAGATCCAAGAATCTGTTTATGGGCATTGACAGCAAATGAGCTCTTACCGTAATTGAAGAAGAACTAAGGGGAAGTCACTTTCCACTGTTATACATGTATCATAATACTTCAATAGTAATGATTCATAATCATTACTACGTATAATATACCAATCAATATGAAATCAACAAACCAAACATAACTTGCAAACACACTGAAAAACATCAAACATATTTCTGTCTTTAAAAAATGATAAAATATAATATGGTTACATTCACAGTGTAAAAATATAATACAAAATTATCCAGAAGAAATTGCCAAATGTGTCTTATGAAGGATAAAACAAGCGTAATATGTAATTTCATTTGGGGTCTTGCTTCTCAACTAAATGAATTATTCCATTATCAATTTTCAAATGCAGCTACAGCAGCTAGATGTGGCTTTATCATGTAAATTTATCATTCAAGCCTGCACAGTATATCTACGTGTATAAAAAGTTATCTAAACTACTCATTTATATATTTTTACAATATGTTCAAAAGCGTCTACTCAAGCATAGTTTGATTATTCTACATGGCACATATATATATGTTCAAAAAACAAATTTATACAACCGTTACACCAAACCCCTCTTCCAAACCATACCCAATCCTAATAATATCGACACAGATCATTCCTATACAATATATCACTATCTATAATTGACTCAAACCGTCATGAAATATTGTACAGGAAACTGGGAAATCCCACCACCAAAATGCTACTTATTTGACCAAAATACCTCTACTCGTAGATAATTGGTTCAATGGATTTTTGGTCACATTTTATGCTCATGTTCTACAGAAATAACAAGGACGCCATTTTTATGATTCCGTTTCTATTGAGCTTTGAGAATGTCCCAAGTTTAATACCAGACTACGGGCAAATACGAGACTACAGACTTGAAGTTTTTGAACACTAAATAGAGAAAGATATGAATAAAGACCATCCAAGGGAGACAAGAAAATAGGGTCTCTATAGACAGATGGCCTTTCTATATGGGTGGTCACTAAAGCTGGGTGTGTTTCACAAAGATCCTGAGTCGAACTTAACTGTAAGTTGGACTTAAAAATGATGGAGAGCCATTTGTAGCCTTAAAATGAAATATATCAAAAAGCGAAAAATCAAGTATTTTAGACTTTTTATAAATTCTACATCAAGAACATCAAATCTACTTGATAATAGAGAATATTATTGATTTGAATCAACATTTTATGCCTTTTAAAACAACTTTTTTAAAAATATTTTCAAATATGCTAACGGCTTTCCATAATTTTTAAGTCCAACTTAGAGATAAGTTTAACTTAGGATCTTGGTGAAACACCTCCCAGGTTTAATTGTACTTTTTGATAAACGGTCGCCTTTAGGTATTGAGAATTTGCACAGGAGAGGCTGAATAGAAAACAGGGGTAATGTAGGCAGTCCGATGTGTGTAGTTTTTTTTTATCTCTCCCTGATTCTTCAACGAAAAATGGAAACAGCCTCCCATGTTGATAATGGCTCTCTGTTTCTTGTACCCATTGATTGTTTTCTGCCAGCGTTATCTCATGATGAATTAAAGAGGGCGGCTTTCTCTTTGAACTGCTGCTGCCTGACCTTTCTCAATTCGGCTTCCTTCCTCCTCTCTTCTTGTTCATCCAGAATCTCCTGGTGAAATTTGCCTTCCTGCGACTGTACTGCGATCTGTAAAAATGAACAATCAAATCAGACAATTTAAAAAATTTGATTTTCTTTGTCGTCATGGCGGGTCAAATTAGTGAGCGTTGTCGACGATTTGCATGCAAGACAGGATTGGTAAATTTCATGTGCGAGAACAATTTACTGCTGCTGCTGTAAGGAGCCTACTGCAGCAATAATTTATAAACACTGAAACAGCTAAAAAGACGTGTTATTTCTGGAGTTTGCATAAATGTTCAATGTATTCCATTATACAGTGCTTCCCAGAAAAAACATAAACCAAGAATTATCGATGTTTTATCATAACTTAATCGCAATTTTAATTAATAAATGACACGTATTTTTAAAGCTTAGATCCTCCTGTGACTGTGCCATGGACCAGTGACAGCCTAATGGTAGAGTGGCTGCCCGGCAAGCAGGAGATGCAGGTTCAAATCCCGCTGGTTCCAAGATTTTTTCTGGCTTGTTTTTCAATACAGATCGATCAATCGATCTTATTTACTGGGTGTAAGCCACAAATATGTTTAAATAACACAAATAAGTTGCAAATAACACAAATAAGTTGCGATTAATATCAGCTCTTTGTAAGGCTGGGGCCCAGCTAGCTGGTGTCACAACACATCCTATCCAAGATAAGCTTGGAAAAAGTTGTTTCAGTAATTATGATTTCTTCAAGGTTCCAGGTCCAAGATCAATCCTACCTTGGCTTCAAAGAAGTTCTTGGCCCCACTGACGCCTTCCTCGTCAACGTCGATCTCTGAGAGCTGGGCTAGTAGACCCAAACCGCTATCCTCCATCAATTCACCTGCTGCTGCCTTCCTGAAGATTAGCAGAAACTGAGGAAAATGGAAGAAAGGAAGAAAGGAAGAAAGGAAAAAAAGTGATTAAATCCTATTTTCTTCTTCAAATTGGCAACATTGGATTTCTTCCTTTATTGTTTAATACATTATTCTGATAAAGAGGCATGTGTGCCTTCCTGAAGATTAGTAGAAACTGAGAAGAAAGGAAGAAAAGTGATTAAATCCTATTTTCTTCTTCAAATTGGCAACATTGGATATCTTCCTTTATTGTTTAATACATCATTCTGATAAAGAGGCATGTGTGCCTTCCTGAAGATTAGTAGAAACTGAGAAGAAAGGAAGAAAAGTGATTAAATCCTATTTTCTTCTTCAAATTGGCAACATTGGATTTCTTCCTTTATTGTTTAATACATCATTCTGATAAAGAGGCATGTGTGCCTTCCTGAAGATTAGTAGAAACTGAGAAGAAAGGAAGAAAAGTGAAGCAATCAGGACAAAGCCCCACTGCACTACTTGTACCTACTTGCGCCCTCTATACAGCCAACAATGCCTAAGTGGTACCCGCTGATCCTCTATGATGCCCTTTTTTTATTAATTGAGAGCCGATTTGATGAGATAACCACCTGTCAGCGACCTTGCAAGGAGGTCTAATCTCTCCATGCAAAACTAGTGCAGAGGTGATTTGAATCCTATTTTGTTTTTCAAATTCACAACATTGGATTTCTTCCTTTATAGTACATCATTCTGATGAAGAGATGTAAGTGCCTCCGTTTCAGTGATGTTTTGCATTTTCTTGCAATCCAGAATGTTAGGATTTAGACATTATATATGAGCAGAAAGAACGAACACCACAGAAAACTTGTAATCTATTTCCAAAGCAGTACATTGCGTCATTCTCGAATAAGAGTGATTTTTATCATAACTAATCATCAGTCTCTAAATTGGCAACGCAGTGTAAAATATAAAATTGCTAATTTTGTGTATAAATAGACATTTTGGGGGCTAAATTTTGCATTTCTAAGTCTTTCAATTTGCCAATTTGAGGAGGGAAAACTGATCAATACAATGAGAAGATGTTGAGGGGAGGGGCTGTGATCTGAATCGAACATGACACACATTCGATTGGTTTTTGTAACTTCCTTAATGTGAAAGAAACATTGTGGAATAAGAGTCTTTGTAAAACACCTCCCAGGGGGGGGTTTCACAAAGACCCAAAGTCAAACTTAACTCTAAGTTGGACTTAAATATTATGGAGAGCCATTTGTAGCCTTAAAATAAACTATATTCATATGCTAAAATTCGAGTATTTTAGACTTTTCATAAATTCCACATTAAGAACATCTCCCTGATAATAGATATTATGAATGATTTGAATCAATGTTTAGTAAGTTCAACTAAGGGTCTTTGTGAAACACCCCCCTGAAGTGCTAAGAATGTGAACGAACCTCCCTGAAGCTGATCATGTCGTCCAAATCCTCGTCTGCTTCCTTCATCATTGCCTTGAGACCTAAGTGAGTCTGAGGAGCTCCCAGCTTTTCCATCATGTACTTCAACTCCATCATGTCGATGAAGTTATCGCCACCGGTATCGTACCTAGAGGAAAATGTGAAATAAAAAAAGACAAAAATTTAGTTTTTATTGTTTAAAGGTAAAGACCAGTATTGGAACTTCCCAATTTCAAAAATTACCAATCATGTGAAAGAATATGTTCTGAGTCTGACTAATACATGATGATACAAAATTTGCCAGGAAACCGCCTACTTATTGATATATTTGGTAAATTAATTTATCTATTGGTGTGTGAGAGATAAATGCAGGTGTCGCGCATGTGTGCGTAGTCCCATATACATCTTTCTGTGTAAAGTGCTTGTAACTTTACAAAGACTGGGCCAAATTTCTTATCATTTTGATGATTCCAGAACCTTGCAGTAGACACTAATATTTGTATGCTAGATGATCAAACTTTTCTGATCGATTCCACAACGTTTCTTTCACAATGCAATCGCATGACCATAACTGGTCTTTATCTTTAATCTTGATCTAATATCATGATCAGTCTCGTATTTGGAGGAATAGAAGATTTGGAAGAGGAACAAAGTTTGTTTAAAAGAAATCATGACGAGTGGCGTAGCTTGAGGAAAATATAACATAAAAAGACACAACTTAGTTTCAATTGATCAATCTTTATCTTACTTTGGTCAACCATTGGATCAAACTGGGGACTGCCAGTTGACTGTTGTCTCTCACATACACAAAGAACACACACACACACATATATATATAAACATATATATATATATATATACTAAATAGTCCACACTCTCTTTTTGAATCGTTTTTTGTTGTTTAAATCGCTGTGGTCTCATGTCTGAACAGGGCCTTAACTCTCAAGTCTAATGTAGAAAATATTCAGAGCCTCTCTTCCACATCAATAAAACATGAAATACACAATTCAAAAATTAATATAAAAATATAAAAAACTCCATGCAAAGAAATTGAGATACTGGTATGTGCCTTTAGGGTACTTTGTTGCTGCATGTGTCTTTCAAAACCTCAGGCAAGCCTTCTCAAGATCAATCTTTAGAGATATAAAATTCCCATGTTCATTTCTTGAAGCTGATTATACTGGGAACAAAATGTGGGAATGCATGCTTCTCAGATCAAAAGATTGAACAGCGCCACCTTGTGTCCTACTCCTATATAGTGTCCAGTTAAATAGCAAACAAACTGGATTTCTTTAGGGTTAAAAGTATTTGGTTATCTAGTGGAAACAAAATACAACATACACCCAACTCACAGTTTAAATTGGTTGATTTACTGTTTTTGAATGCTTAAAACATTATTCTGAGGACCATTCCTGCATTGTCAATTTGTCATAACTCATAAGGAAAAGGAAATCATTCAAAAATTATTTTGTTTACCAGTAGATAAATCCAACCACAAAATAAGGCATACATTCCCACTGCAATATCTAATTACGCATATATTTTCTTTGGGTTTTACAGGGCGACGCCTCATCACTACCATAACATTTGAAAGGACAGGGCCAGCGCGAGTATGAACTGTGTGCGGAGTTACTGCGGACCATGGTTCAAATTGAAATATTATTCTATTTTATTACATGAAAATAGGTAGACTATGACTGAATATTATATTCAAATGAGATTGGAAAGAATTAATTTTAACAAGACACTAAGAGAGAGAGAGGAAAATACTGATGCGACGAAATTGGCAACAATAGCTCAAGTTGACAAATTGCCATTATAGCACCAAATGAAGATGAAGATGAAGAAGAAGAAGAATAGTAATTACCGGTATAAGAATATAAAATCTCAAAAGCCTAAAGTAAACAAAGGTACATTTATAATCAGCCAGTGTTGCAATTTGCCATCAAAGCTCTTCTTAGAGCGTCCTAAAGCTAAACTGATCACATCTCCTGTTCATTTTCATTGCTGTCCTGGAAGTGGTGCCCAAAGCGCCGCAGAAGTATCGGTCATCACACTTTACCGACAACGACGACGGTGTGGCAATTTTCCAGCCGAATGACCATGAATGAGTCTTTGATAGGATGACTCACGCATCTTATACTCCGCTGATTGCTACAATTGGCATCGGAGCGGTCGGATATATACCTTCAAATACGATCAATAAACAAACCAGATTGGATCCTGGTCAAGGCTAGTTTGCAAGCACAAACCCTTGTCACTGTCAGTCGGGAGTTTGTATTGTGCTTTAGTGACCACCTGTATAGAAAGACCACCTGACTACGACTCGGAAGACCACATTTCATGTTTCCCTTGAAAATGGTTTCTCATTGAAACATGTACTATAAAAGGAACCTGTACATAACGACCACCTGCCGATAAAGAACACTTCTTGCTTTCCCTGAGTGATCTTTAAAGACAAGTTTCACTGTATATTACAAAGCGTTCAGAAACATAAGATTGCGTGCACTTCACCGTCTATTAGTCTAGGCTCAATAGGCACTGTGCTTAGTCTGCAGGTACTGACTCTCATCTGACACTTGATGAACACAATGCCATAATGTATGAGCAGAGACTAATTGTCAGTCTTTGGGTGTGTCATATTTACGGTAGTACAGGGCCTATGGACATTATGGGCATGGTCTCCTAGCTTCTTGAGACCATTTGTTATGCAATATAGCTGGCAAGGGCTTGTGCCAGCACATCATCGTGCTATAATAGTAGTCCACCTCCCGGACTGATTCAACGCGCCTAATCAGCTGAGAAAATAACACACACTCAACGCTAAACTGAAGACAGACCTCGCCTCTCATTCTCTACCCAATACCAAAAATGCTTATTTCAACGGTTGATTCTGGGGGATTGCGCGATGAGTGTAAGGGAGGACACAGATGATTGAAGAACTGAAAAATATATGAAAATGGATAGAATCTGGACTAATGCAATAGCTGCTCCTGACACCCCCATAGACTCAGCTCAAGGCTTTGTGGAACTGTGAATAAATGTTAAATTAGAGTGTGTGCCCGTAGACTATGGTACAGGAATGGTCTACTCCCTGAGATGTTGAAACCATCAACAACCAAAACAAACAAATAACAAACTAGAAACTGGTCAAGGATGCAGATAACGATAGAATCTCCCAAACTCCTATCTATTGTCGTATTAAAGACCATGGTACATGCAAAGAGCACAGGATCACGGATAGAACATGTTGCAAAGACATTTAAAACAAATCTCAAGATTAACATCAAGAACCCTTTTGTACATCTCTTAAAAATCATGTTTGGAGGACAATGTGTCAACTGTCAAGAGGTATGTCCTCATCAGCTTGAGATTGACAAATAACCCGTTTGTTTAACTATTCCGATCGCAAATTATCCAGCTAATTTGTGTCTTCATCAGCCCGCAGTTGCAATTAGCGGGATATTTGGTGAAGATAATCATCCCGAGATATCTTGGGCTAGTTTTCAAAATATCCCGCTATTCGTCCGGTGCTTCTTCACCAGCCCAAAGACTCGCACATTGGACGAACACTTAGCTAAATATCTTGAGGTCGAGTCTCGAGCTGATGAAGACGCGATTTGTAACTTCGGGATTACTTTCCAAATCAGAAATAGAGGGCTACTTGGCAATCTCGCGTTGATGAAGACATACCTTTTATCATGCTCACGTTTCAATGGATGATGGACAGGGCTATGGTTATAGGTAAGCCAGGGTAATGATATGATTACAGGGCCCTCAGGGAGAACGGTATTAATACTGACGAGGCTACCCTGGGTAAACAAGAAATATTATTATAATTACAGGTTGATATTTTTAAGCCTTTGTGATTGCATTAAAAGGTACAACATTATTATATCACAATAAACACAAGACTCTGGCATAAATAAATTGCAGTAGTAGTACATGTGAATGGTCTGCAGAATCCATTTCATACCTCATTGGTTGTAATATTATAGGGTAATTTTTAATATTAATCAAGGTCGACAAGCAAAAGGTGCCTGTAGAAAGTTGGGGGATTATTTTCTGTCTTCTCTTAGTTCAAAGCATCCAGTATTGCACTCACAGCCAGAAAACTACAGCTTTTGATGGAAATGATAAAATTCCTTTGAACTAAAAGTAATCCAAGTACTGGTAGATCTAAATTTAACTGATTTGATGGTGTACTGTATATCTAGTCTTCTACAATGGGTTGTGGAATTTTCTTCTTTTCATTCAAAAGTAGATCGATGAATGCATAGAGAGATTACTAACGGTACGTACACTGAAGTATTAAAGCCAACCTTTAACTATAGAAAATATGAACAGTGAAATGATTCTTATTTGTGTCCATGACCGCTCTACATTGCTCTTGTGCACATATGGGAATTGCTTATTTAGAATGAAAATTTTGTGCCTTATTAGAAACAAGAAAACTCACATATTCAAAAAATTCAGTGTTTGTTATTTGTGATGCAATTACTTCACAGCTGCAAACTTTTTTTTTCTTTTGGGGGGGGGGTTGCAAATCTGTTATCACATGAACACATCTTGTAGATCTATGCAGGTTTTTAGTTTTAATCTTTACTGTGCAGGTGTACGTGTACATGGCAAAGAAGCAAAATGGGCAGCGAGTTTATACGCTACAATTCCTACAATTCGGCTAAAGCTACTTCACACCTCATAGAGAACAGCTGGGAACAATTTTTCTATCTGGAATATATAGGTCTACCAAGGTTTTTCACACAACCGTTATTAAAAAAGTATACTCCCTTTAATAGCCTGATTCTGAGCAATATATACAGTAAAACATAAGACTTTTTTCTTCAAATATGTACATTTTCTTGATGGCTTCAGTAGTAGTGGTGGAGTAATATCTATAGAAGAAAAGCCACAATGTAATGTAGCTATAGAGGTTACCAGTAAACTGATTTTCTATAAACATTTTCATATTTATGGATAATTTTTTTTTCTTGTGACTTAGTGATGGGTTATTCCATTAACCTGTTATGAATGAATGAACTACAATACTTGAAATCCAGTCTGCATAAATTATTTGTTGCTATGCCGGGCAAGCCACGAGCAGGTGTTTAGGTTGTCAAGATCAGCCTTTGTTTAAAACTTATGCATAAAATTTGAATCTGTTAGTAATCCGGTCTATTTACATCATTTGCATACAGTACCGTTCGCATCACATGTAGGGTTAGAGTTGGATTAGAGTTGGGTTGGGTTGGGTTAGGTTGGGTTGGGTTGGGTTAGGCAGGGTTAGGTTGGGTTAGGCAGGGTTAGGTTGGGTTAGGCAGGGTTAGGTTGGGTTAGGCAGGGTTAGGTTGGGTTAGGCAGGGTTAGGATGGGTTAGGCTGGGTTAGGTTGGGTTAGGTTGGGTTAGGGTTGGGTTAGGGTTGCGGCTAGTTTGTAGAAACGTGCCTCTACTACCGATCGAATAATGCCTACCAGATTGCAGGACAAATACAGCTAATGGTATTGTTGCTATAAAAATGAAAACACAAACTAGTGACAGTTCCTTCATGCATACCAATGGAAGAATCTCACTAATGCAGCCACAACAAGCTTGCTAATGCCTTGGGACGACAGATGGGCATTTCAAAAGAATCTCTCATCGTTATTAAAGGCTATGGCACAGTGTCGGTAAAAGTTTTTCTCCCTTTTTGGGTTTGTTTGTTATTTTGTCCCAAGAACTTATACAGTAAGATATTTTTCCTAATGTAATCAAATTAAATGAATATTTCTTTGTTATATACCTTGTTTAAAAATATTTTTGGCTCCAAACTTAAAATTTATTCTAATCCATACACCTTAAACCTAGCACCAAGCTTCTATATTCAACCATAACATATATTTGTATATGTACAGATGCAGTTGTATCTCAACAGTCATACGCATACAAATTGCATATATTTTGTGTTGTTAGGTATCGCAAATCAGTATGTTAGTCCTACATGTACCTATGTTTGTCCCACCTATGTTTGTCCTAGCAATAATTCCCATTCATAACAGGTGAATGAAATTGTCCATATCAAGGCACTTCACAAAGACATAGGCAATTTATCAAAATTAGCTCACATTACAAACAAGGCCTATCGATTGGAGAGCTTGTGATCAATTTGGATCAATCCCAACTCTTTATTTACAAGACAGTACCCTGGATACGAATGAGTGCATTTAAAGATTTGTACTCGGTGCAGCAATTTATAATCTGATTTATTCAAAAACTTCCTGTAAAAGTCAATTGTTAGACTAAGTTTTTCCCTTTTATCCTGAAAGCTTAGATAGGTCATTACAATAAAGGCCTATCGATTGGAGAACTTGTGATCAATTCAAATCTATCCCGACTCTTTCTTTATAATAAAGGCAGAGCCCTCGAATCCTGGAAACAAATGAGTGCATCATAGATTTGTGCTCAGTGCAGCAAATTTATCAAAAACTTCCGGTAAAAGTAATTTGTTGGACTAAGGTTTTCCTTTTATCCTGAGAACTTAATAAAAATGATATTGATTTATATTTTTGTATAGTTGTTTCATTTTGTGTCTTTACAACGGTATTATACTCGTCACACTGTTAGTAAGTACAGTACTGTCATTTTGTTGATGGTATGTTAAACCTGAATGCTAAGAAAGCATGTGTACAGTACAGTGTATATGCTTGTAATGTACGCAAAAAGCAATCAGGGGACCGACGGCTTTCAGTCCTTTCTGAGGGACTTGGTGATGAGGATCAATGCTTTACCAAAGGGTACTTGCGCTTGACTTGGTTTTGAACCTGGGACCTCCCGGTTACGTTACCACTGCTCTACCACTGACCCATTAAGGCCCGTCTTCACTATCTCGAGATTGCCAACTATCCAGCTATTTTGAACTATCCCGATCGCAAACTATCCAGCTATTTGCGTCTTCATTAGACCGAAGTGGCAAATTAGCTGGATAGTTGGTCGGGATAATATCCCAAGGTATCTCGGTCTAGTTTGCAAAATATCCTTCTATTTCCCAACTAGCGGGATAGTTCGCGACCGTCTTCATTAGACCGAAGTACGGAGTGAATTATCCCGATTCCATCATGCACAACTATTTCTTGTTCGTACATGCGATCTATACCGCTCAGTGCGCTAGTACAACCACTGACCTCGAGTAAACACGGAAAACCGCAAACTAGACCGAGATATCTTGGGATATTATCCCGACCAACTATCCAGCTAATTTGCTACTTCGGTCTAGTGAAGACGCAAATAGCTGGATAGCTTTCGATCGGGATAGCTCAAAATAGCTGGATAGTTGGCAATCTTGAGATCGTGCAGACACGCCTATTGCGTCTTCTTACTGTTATTCTTGTATTCATGTAAATTGGCATCTTTCATAGTTGATCACCTGATCAAATGCAAGTAACCTTGAAAGAGTGAAGTTTGTGATGGATATCATCAGTTTGAGTAAACAGGATTAAATCAACCTCAAGTTGTTAACAACTGATTGAGCATTATATCAATAGTAATACAAATTTGAGGTAGACAAGATCCGAGACGTTATCTGAAATTAAGATCTACACTGTGAAGAGTTACATTGGAAAATGATTATTACGTAACACATGAAGTCAACAGACACGATAGTTTTAAAATGAGTCAGATCTGAAAAGACATTCTTACCCATCATTTTTGACAAACAACTTGTAGCTGATATGCAGAGTATAGTGTGTATATTTATTGTAACAAGTGTTATAAACTGAGCATTTGTTTCAAAATTTTGAGCTCAGAAAATTATTGATTTAAAGTAAGCCTTGCAGCATGACTTCAATATAGTATGAGTACTCATACTGGTATAATTAATTGACCATTGATGTTGTGTCATGATAAATATTCAACATCAAAGCGGGTAGTTGGGTTGGGTAGTACCAAAGTTTTGTAGACAAGCTATTCAACTTTCAAGACAAAGTTTGCCAAGCTCTTCACAGTGCAATGTTGGTCGCCAATTCCACAGTCAATGAATATGGCCTACCATAAATAAATTTGTATTTCTCCAGCAAGCAGGCCTACGATATATAAATCTACACTTCTACCGAAAGCTAAGTCTTGTAATATTTGCCCTAGACCAATACAGAAGTTTACAGACTGACTTGTCAATGGACTGTAAAATTCATGGTTTGGGCGATACAAACATCAAGCATGTGACAACTTGGTAAAAATCTGTTTACTTTACGTGCCACCCTTGCTATTTGGTACTTAGATGCTAGCTCATAAAACTAATAACCCTGTTAAGGAGCCTGCATGTTTAATGTTTTGTTTTATGTTTGTTTGGCCAAAGGTTTGTAGCTATTCAGACCTAATTGCTTAATGCTTCCATGTACAATGTACATGTACATGTATTTATTTAATATACTTTTTTTAAATGAAAGGAATATAGGTCTTAATGTCAAAAACAATTTTTGATCTCAAAGTTCCTTCCAATAAGAAATAATATTACTGAGGTATCATCAGTACTCCAATATATACTGTATGTTTTATAAACAGGTATATATATATATATATATATATATATATATATATATATATATATAAAAAAAT
>BEXV01000481.1:175518-197048 GCA_003118195.1 Hemicentrotus pulcherrimus | reverse complement strand
ATTCGCAGGCTCAAACGGAAATAAATACTTTCCTATTTAACCTGCCGTGTGTTAGAACTATGTTAATACACATATAATCTTTATTACCTTTTGGGGAGCACCGAACTTCAGCGACGAGCACTTTATACGCTCTTGCCTCTCCTCAGGCATGAGCACCTCCTTATTTACATGAATTCCAACCCACTTTAGGTACCAATAGGAAATAGTATTTTCTTTAAGTCAATGCCTGTAACTCTATAGGATGATACAGTATATTCCTTAGACAAATAGACACTGTATCTCATCTTTTTGGTCATATTATTTTTCATGTGCCAGGTACCAGTAGAGTGTATATTTAATATATATTCATTCTAAGCTGACAAATACACACACATGTACATGTAGGTATCTGATGACTACAAACAATTTTACTGGTACAAATTTAATGTCTTAGCAGTAGGAATAAAATCTGTATAGTCACAAGGGAGAGTGAGAGGGGTAGGGGTGGTACGTTTACATGTATTAAAATGCAAATGAAGTAGTGCAATTCCCTTTGTTTAAAAATATTAATACTTAAATGAGATTTGTAAGGTGCTATATCCCATTGAAATCAAATGCTCAAGGCGAATTTGAGATGAAAATAAAAGTTTTAACAAAAGAACAGATACCTGAAGGTCTAGAACATATGTTAATGAAAGACAGAGAAGAATAAATTATGTTTATCAAATCAAACATAAGTTTTAAGATGATTTTTTTTTTAACACTTACCGGTAGGCATTGGGTGCCCAAAATCTAGGTCCTCAGAACCCCCCAAATTTCAGAAATTCTACACAAGGCTTAGCTTAGTGCATCTATGATATGGACTCGAAATTTTCAGTCCGGATCTTGAATAAGAAAAGTTAGAGTGGAGCTCTGGAACTTAGTAATAAATGGACTTACTTCCAGTTATAGTTTCTAGCTGACCTTTTGGAAGAGACGAACACAGGGTATTTCACCAACAATTACTGAGCTACATCTATATTTGCTTGACTTTTTTCTAACATGAAGGATTTATTTCTGCCAACTTTATTTTCCAGCCCAGGTTTTGTTCAATTCAAAATCAAATCGAAAGACATTTTGAATTTGATTAATATAGTCTAATGTTACAATTCTCTTTTTTTCTACTGGTAACCTAAAAAAAAACAGACTTAATTCAATTTTAATGATAAGACATCGAGAGCTACTACGCCATGCACACTTACTTTTTGAACACTTTCTCGAACTCTTTGATTTGTTTCCTGGTGAACTCCTTGAATTCTGTGTACACGTTGAAGACCTGCACGCGGCGCGAGTCCCCCTGCTCATCCCCTTCGTTTATCCGATCTCGGCGGGCCAACTTCTGTGCTAATTCGTCGGTCGCCATACTCTCGCCTTTTACTCTTTTTCACAGTTTACGATGAAAAATCTTTTAAAACTACGCCGGTTCAACCTAGATCCGTATGTTAGCTACTCAAAAGTTGGTCCGATTCTCGTTATATAAGTTATAAGGGCCTAGAATTAACTTAAGTTGTATCTTCTAACGTTCCCCTCTAGCTCTTCTTGTAGTTGTAAGGTTGTCCGAGTAGCAGAAGCAGGAAGTACGTGTGTAAATATAGCATGCATATGGTGCAGTTCAGTGCATGCAGCAGATAATGCTTTTGCATCTCTATGCACAGAATGCTCAAATGCGACGATGCAAAAACTAGTTTTATACAAGTTTTTTTTTTTTTTTTTAATAGCTCATGCACGGCTAATCCGTAATTCATTGCATTATTAAAAAGACCACATTTTTTTTAATTATAGCAAGGCACTATATTTACATTGCTCTATTTCTATACAAGCTGAAAAAGAATTAGTTGCTGTCATCAAAGACTAAGTATCTAATGTAATAAGATTACAGAGGGAGAGATATGGATTGGAGAATCGACCACAAATCTTTCACCGCTGAAATTATAACACAATTATCACATATAACACCTTTCTTCACGCATCACCACATTGTTGTCATCACTATGGCAACTCAAAGAAGAGTATGCCTTCTTTTCTAGGATTGCCTTTGCCAGTTCCCCCTGTTCTCTCTTTTCTTTCCTTTTTTTGAAAGCAAGTTGTGAAACTATTTATAGAGTGCCCACTATTTCCCAAAGAACAAATTTATGAAAAAATGCACACAAAAAAGAAGGGACATTGGGATTATTTAGCTGTCCCTAATAAATTGTAATTCTGGGCATCGTTAAATGAAACCATCATTAGTACATCACATTGAAATCCCTTTGAAAACTGTGAAAGACCATTAATGGGGAGACAAGAAAATTGGTCTTTATGTACTGGTTCCTTTGGTAAATGTTTCAATAAGAAACCATTTTCAAGGGAATTTTTTTTTAAATGTGGTCTTTGTAGACAGGTTGTCACCAAAGCAGGCTTGACTGTCAACAGGTTGTCAGCGAACAGTTTCGTGAAACGTTGAAGTTTGAAACAAGTCTAAGATTTTGTTCACCGTTGTCACCATATACAAAGCAATGCAGAACTTATGTGAATTTACAAATGCAATGAATTATACCGGTAGAGGCTACACATATTCTTGATATATCTGAAATAATCATAATAGTAAACTAAACACTAAAAAGAATAAAATGATAACATAGAGGGTATAATCTCATTCTGACTTTATTATATATATATTTTTCACATCATAATTTTGCAAGAATGTACCAATATACAATATATTCACTCACAAGACTTGATCTTTCATTTGCTGAAAAATATACATTTACATCAACAAAAATTACATTACAGTTGAGACAATTAATGCAATGTACGATATATACCAACTACAATGTATCTACAATTTTAAATCTAACACTTTTTAAAAATCATTCAACAATTATTCAAATAATGAGATACTACTGTTTCATCAATATATGTATTTAATATATTTACATTTTTCTTTATACATTTGAACATTTCGGGACAAAGTTTATTATATTCTTTGAATACTAACTATTTCTTTAAAAAAACAAATTATTCATAAATCATATTTGGCAATTATTGTTACTATTTTAGTAAGTTCTACTTGCAGTCATTTTAATAAAAGGAGCAAAACATAAAAAGGAATAAAGTCTCAGTGGTATCTAAATGTGCTATATACTAAAGGGAGATTCATTTTAAAAAGTGTTTGTAGGAAAACCCTTTATAGTCTTTACCTCTTAATGCAGAACATATTATATTATACTCAAGAAAACTAGATAAACTATCACTGAATCTTCTGTGCGAGTATTGCTTTTTGATGACGTGGGCTCAAAATATTTCTTCTACGAATGATTTATGATATTTCAACAGGCACAAACATTTTTTTTTCAATGGGAAAATACGTATTCTTTGCAAACCTTGGTTAATTTCTTCAACTGAAAAACAGCAATATATGTGGTTGATGGTGAAACAGATTAATGATAGACCAAATCAGTACATCTACAAGATGAATTAAGCTGGCAAATCCAATATAAAACAATATGAAATCATATCCAACATAATAATCTTTCCATAATACATGATATTGGCATACCATAGTTATACAGGTATCATTCAAAATACAAAATATTTAATTTGATCATTTCAAGTCAAGTTGTAGTATCAGCAGTAATTGAACATAATGTACATGATTAAGCACGCAAAATTAACAACTCTAAAAACCAGCAATTTATCAATAAATGAAATAATGTTTTTTGTGTATTTTGCCAAGTGTTTAATGCTAGCTTCGCTGCAAATATTGCTTGAGTTTAGGCTTTACAGATCGCTACTAGTATCAAAGCGCATGACGTGAAGTGGTAGGAAGAGATTGGTAGGTCTTGTATATCTAGAGTAGGTACGTGTCTATGAGGTCAATAATTTCATAAAGGTTTTCATGAATTAAAATTCATATTTTACATATAAGATCATCCCTCAGAAATTAATTCACAGTATTCTAACGACATCGCTACCACTACTGTAATGTTCTTTCAATTGTACCATCTTTCGGTGAAGGCACACAGAGAGAGCTCTTCGGTTCATGTAGCCAAAAGCATCATCACTCAGGCATCATGAGTTGGTGATGCATTATGGGACATGGCTGTCAACACATCAATACATTGTGAGCAGCAGATGGCAGTATACTTAAATCTGAAGTAGTATAAGTAGAATACCCTGCCTTTAATTCTGCTCAGACATAACATACATTAGACCTCAGGCTTGTTACAAAACTCAAAATCAACAGTGGCAATCCAACCTCATCATTATGCTTTGTACATTCTAGTGGTCATATACAAAATGAGATTCAGATTTCATGCAAAACCTCATTTCTGTTAAGATGGTTTCTATTAAACACTTGCAATATAGCCTAGAATGAACTAAAATACACAAATGTAGACACTACCATTTTCCAAGATTGAACATATAGTAAAAAATATTAACAAATATTAACATTTCTGCTGACACAAAAAATCCAACCACGAGATGAGTCATTTTGATTTCAAGGTTGGAAATAAATCTCAAGGTAAAAAACATTTATAGTATTCTACAACTTTAAAGTCAATTATTTTAATGCATCAAAACAAAATTAAAAACTCGACCTGTTTAATTAAAACTGAGACTAACTACGAAGAAATTTCTGAACAAAAGACACATCACTCAGCTCCCAAGACCTTGCTATTTCTATAATGCCCTAAAAGAGATGCTTCCGCACTAACTGTACAAAATCTTAAATGAGTATGGATTACATCCTAAACTTATTTTTACAGTTACTTGAATTTCAGCGAAAAAATTGATCATTCTCATATGCTATGTGCTCTCCTAATTTGGTATGTACTATTAAGATATTTCAAATCTTTATTTTTTAAGTGTTNATACATGTTGTACACTATCAACACTCAAGTGTTTCAGTACGGATAGGTCAAGTACAAATGATTCCTAGACTCTAAACCCCTATTCTTAAAATGAGGAGGGGATTCTGTGTAATTTGATATCAAATATTTGCCACATAATTTGTGTGTACATATTGTGCAATTTCGAACACAATAGCCACTTTAGCCAGTTGAGGTTTCAACAGGCAATGGTTGTCAGCTGGTCACACCAGCAGTCCTTGCAAGGAGATCGACCAATCAAATTGGTCCGCTGCTGCTCAGATGTAGATGCACGTGTGTACATTATTGAGTCAATTCATAGTGGAAATGAACATTATTATAATAGCCAAATTGTTTTTCTTTCGTAGGGGGAGGTGGGGGAAGTATCTGAGACAAATGGAGAATTCTGTCATTTTCCTTCTTTTCATAACTATACTTTAATATGTTTCACTTTCATATTTAATTTAATTGATTTCTATTCAATAATTTCATTATCATAGTCATACCGTACTAGCAATATTACCTCATGACATTGAAAAATGTCTTACTCGTAAATTGAAACTGAAAACACTGCACATAAACAGGATGTCACGATCACGAGTAGGCCTACATGTACATGTACAAATGTAGTCTGAGTCTATATTGAGTATAAAGGAGAAGTATGAAGCTTCCTTATCACTTTCTAGGTCTTTCCTTTTCCTTTTGGATCGGACATACATGTATCTTTCACTGTAAAGGGAAGTTTGTTTAGAATATACCAACCACCTTGCCAATACGACAATGGTTCCTGTTATTTACAAGATACACTCATACACTCATACACATACAAATTGTATTTGCACAGTAATGGCAGAGTAAATTCTACAGCTTACAAGTTGCTACATACAATGTACATGTACATGTAGTGAGGAAAACTCAGCATTCATCAAATTGGTAAAGATTTTAAAAGGGAAGTCCACACTGGTATTAAGTTGGTTTTTAACAAAAGATGAAAAATGGGAGAAACAGGGTAATGAAAGTTTGAGGAAGGTCTACAAGAAAATAAGAAAGTTACAAATTTGTTATCAAAGTTGTAATCGATCACAAACAAAGTGGCAACTCTGTGACATCCCTGATTGCCCCTCTCCCATTCCCAATTAACAAAACGCTAGATAACAGTAGACATTTAAGTCCTGTAATGTAAATGNAAATATTAACATTTCTGCTGACACAAAAAATCCAACCACGAGATGAGTCATTTTGATTTCAAGGTTGGAAATAAATCTCAAGGTAAAAAACATTTATAGTATTCTACAACTTTAAAGTCAATTATTTTAATGCATCAAAACAAAATTAAAAACTCGACCTGTTTAATTAAAACTGAGACAAACTACGAAGAAATTTCTGAACAAAAGACACATCACACAGCTCCCAAGACCTTGCTATTTCGATAATGCCCGAAAAGAGATGCTTCCGCACTAACTGTACAAAATCTTAAATGAGTATGGATTACATCCCAAACTTATTTTTACAGTTACTTGAATTTCAGCGAAAAAATTGATCATTCTCATATGCTATGTGCTCTCCTAATTTGGTATGTACTATTAAGACTTTTCAAATCTTTATTTTTTAAGTGTTCTAAATTATTCCTTATATCCTTTACTACCCCTCAGACCTGTTAATTTTACATTTTTCATTTAAGTCATCTTTATTCTGCGATTTTATCTGTCCAGATATAAAAGACATTCATTTCACAACAACTGCAAAATTACCTTAATTAAACCTTATTAAATTTGAGAAGGAAAAAATCATCACCTGATTTGGGACAAGAATAACGAATAAGAACTACACGTCTATCATTAAATAGTACAAGTCAAAGTCAAATGTTGCTGAACTTTTACATTTCATCTACATCTAAATCAAGGTGATGTAGTGATTTACAAACTAGCATTACACGCTCTTAAATGAATACAAAATTGAATACGCTGCCATCTTTTGCCATCTTTTTTAAAAACACATTCTATTAAGATTGGGGTAATAAAAAATATCTGTACAGCGCGCTTAGAGACGCTATTTGGTATTACTTGTTATATTCTACATACTAAGAATCTTGCTCTACGATTGGTCAAAGGTCAAAGGTAAATCAGGTGATGAAAGATATTTCGCCCATCATTGATAGGAGAAGAAGTTTGTTGCACTGTGTACCGGTAGATAGTAGTACTATCTACACAGTGCAACCACCTTCACCAAAGATAGAATTACTATCTACATATCTTTAAGCACTTTTAGTGTTAGTAAGTGAACTTTCGTCACGCGTGATCTATGGTCACACCACCATACTGCATACACTGTACGTTTCGCACACCGTTCGCTAGCTGTTAATTTATGACTTGTTGCTCTAAAATGATGGAAGAAGTGAAATGTTTCCGATGTGGAATATAAAGCAATTAATCAGCTATTGGTTTCAGGCGATGGCAAACTATCACTTCCTCGGCGATCTGAATGTATACGCTATCTTTCCTCAGCTTCGCTTCAGAAAGATAGCTACATCCAGATCGCCTCGGAAGTGATAGTTTGGCTCATCACCTTCACCAACGGTAATTACTTGCTTGCTATATAATTCCAGATTTATCATTACTATTATAATTAAGTAATGTACCATCATATGCAGGATGACACATGGTTTCTTCTCTTTGGTGATATCTGAACTTTGACCTTTGACCTTTTTGATGCGATTACTCTCTTCTCATGTAAAAGAAAGACGGAAGGGATGTTGGCTTGTAGGATAGTAAGCTGACCAGACGTAGCCATTTAGAGGAAGCAAAAGAATCATGACATTGCCTGTAAGAACAGAGAGAGAAAAAAGAGAAGAAAATTAACTAGAATGAGAAATTGCTGTTCCAACTTCCTATTATAATTTTTGTTTANCCCCCCCCCCCCCCCCCTCTCCACACACATATCTTAAGGGTGTGGCATGATATATAATGTTCCCTCTATCTGTACTCTAAAAAACATCAGAAATGTTTATATTCCTGTAAGAAAATTTTCAATCATTCATTCACCCTAAATATAATTAGTGCAAACCATATGACCCCTGTATGAAAAAATCCACTCCATCATCAATAACTACCAAAAATGAAAGTTTGTGAAATGTTCTGTACAGAGAAAATTGGAGAGGAGCTTGCAAGATATGTCACAGTGTTGCCAATTTGTGTTTCACTGATCACAATTTCAAAAAATTCATGAATTTCCTGTTTTTTAATCGGATATTGGTCAAAATTTCACTAATTTGTTTCTCTCATTAGTCTGCTTTGAAAAAGAAAGGTTGGACTTTCCTTTTGAAGGCAGGATTGATAGTGAAATGGGGGTGATACCCATGCATGTATGAGACCTGTTTCCTATCCAGTCAAATAAGTAGACAAAAATAAGTGATGCAAATCTGATTTGCATAGAAAATATAGGCCTGTAATGTAAATGGGAATTCAGAAAAGTTTATATCTAAGAGGAAGTGTATAGATCCCATCTATCAGGATTAACTTACAGCATTTTCCATGTTTATGAGTCTGGCTGTGGTCTCACATAGCTTTTGATCCTTGGCTTCTAGTTCCTGTGAAAAGATAAAAACAAAATTAACAAAAATATGATAAGAAGTTCCCAGGTCTAGGAAAAGATTTACATTCACACACATAGAAACGGTCAACAATGAAATTCCAAGGTCATGTAACAGTACTCAAATAACACGGTTGCAGGCCCCGAGGGAGAACAGTATTAATACTGATGAGGCTACCCTTGGTAAACAAGACATATTATTATTATTATTATTATCATTATTATTAATATTATCATTATTTTTATTATTATTGTTTTAAACACCAACCTAAATTGTACATTGTACAGGTTGAATCATAAATTCTAATAATTACAGAAAATATAATATACTACAGAATTTAAATCAAGTGTTAAAAACTTCAAATGTATTACATGAGCTGAACAAAAAAAATTGTATGACAAAGATTAAAATTCATGTTCAAAGATTAAGGGGCATTGTCTTGTATCTTCAGGAAAAGGTGCTGTATAAATCCAATTCACATCATCAACGTTTATTAAACTGTATAAACAAAGAAATATAAGCAAAACGTGCCCAACGGTCCTGTTCTACATGGATAACATGTTGTCTCTTAGTACAAATATTCTTTCATTTTTTTCTATTACTGTGATTTCCACCATGTTTAAGATTTTGGTTGTCCACACAAAACAACTCACCAATGGTTGATTAACAAGTAAGTCTGTCATTCTCTTAATGCAGTCAGTTCTATTACCAGAACGAAAGAACAGCATTAACGCTTCAAACTTAATTGTACAAAGTAATCAGTGAATTCTTACCGCTTTCAATGTTTCTATTTCGTATTCCTTGCGTATAAACTTCTCCTGTTGCAGCTTCTTCTTGCCCTCCTTCTATTGTGTTTGGAGAAGAAACAAAAAGACATGTATTTCATATACATATGTATATCTTGTTGACACTGCAAAATGAAATCACTTTCTGATTCCCTCGTCTCGCTCATTGCCTTTGTCTCTGAGTCCGACTAGTTTACTTTTATCGTTCCCCGGCCCACTCCTGCTGACTTTGCCAGCCGTGACTTTGTCACTGGAGTTGGGTAATTTCTTCGTTCCGTCGGAGCCCGTGGCTCCCGCGCAACCAGGCGGTGCCTGGGGTGAATGCGTGGACGGAGGACGTACACACAGCAGTGCTGCTATTCATTTGAGACAATACAATTTTATCGTTAAAATATCACTTCATAAGGGCGTGATTTATAAAAATAAAAGTCTCAAAGTTATCAGTAATTGTCACAGATGAAACTAATAACATTTTTCACCTTAGAAATTCGGGGATTGCGTGGATATTTAAGTCTGATTTCTGGAGCTAGAAAGGTGTCCTTTCGCTCCAATAACACGCGACTGACGAATTGCTGATTAGCGCATGCGCACTGACGGGGTCTCATTTAACGTAATCCCGAAATGGTATTACGTAGTATAATTAAAGGAATCGTTTAACAATGTTAAATCTGAGATACACAGCCCTACGTGTTATCAGTGTCTGTGTTATGGTGTAATATTGAAGCCCTAAAAAAAAATCGCGCTTCAAAATGATCAAGAAGTGCCTCAAAAAAGTAAATATCTTTGAGTGATCTCGATAATCAGACAGGCGATCGGCTAGTAAAAGTAATGGGGTTCCTGACTGACCTAAAGGTTTTTAATTATCATTGCATCATGAGCTAAATCCAGAATTTTGTTTCAGAATCTGAGACAAAGTTACCGGATAATAAAGAGAACAAATTAAGGCTGGCTGCCTTTTCTTATCAAATAGAGTAAAGCAACATAAATGAACAAATGTGAGGAGTTAACAAAGGGTTTTCATTTCCTTTTCTTTTTTTGTTTTTTGTTTTTGTCTTAAAAAGAACTTTTTTTTATAAATGTGAGAGATGTTTATAGCTGAAGCATGAGATGACTGATATCAGGCATGCAGTACAAGAAACGATACTGCCACCAGTAATATGATAGGCCTTTTAGGTACGAGGAAGTACTCCTTTAGAATCTATTTTTACCCATCAAAATATGTCAAGATTCCATTTAAGGAGTATCAAGTATCTTCTTGTGTTCTATTTTTGTGAGTTATGATTGCAATGAGGAAATTGTGAATTTAATCCTTTTTATTTTTTTATTTTTTATTATTAAGGTTAGTGTTGCAACATCACTGGGCCCTGTCTCATAAAACTTTTTATCAATAACAACCGCCACATGGGGTGTTTCACAAAGATCCTAAGTTGAACTTATCTCTAAGTTGGACTTAAAAATTATGGAAAGCAATTAGCATCATTGAAAATATTTGTAAAAGTTATTTTAAAAGGCATAAAATGATGATTCAAATCATTCATATTGTCTATTAGCATGGGATATTCAATGTTCTTGATGTGGAATTTATGAAAAATCTGAAATACTTGAATATTTGCTTGTGAATATATTTTATTTTAAGGCTACAAATGGCTTTCCATAACTTTTAAGTCCAACTTAGAGTTAAGTTCAACTTAGGATCTTTGTGAAACACCCTTCAAATCCATTAAAAATCTGCTCACAGCCGATCAAATGCATGGATTTCAGTAGCTTATAACAATTATCAGAACTTGTTATTGATAACGAATGAAACAGGGCCGGGCATGAGAATACTTGAATATATTAGTGGAAGGAAGATGGATAGCAAAAGAGGAAAAGAAAGAGCAACATTTTGGATGGTGTTCTAAGTTGATAGGTGACACAACATGTGAAACGATGAAAATTAAGGCTCGGGACGGGGAGGGATGGAGACGAGACCAACCCGGTGGTTCTTGTGTGTGTGGACCTGCTAATGGGCGGAACACCAAAGGAAGATATACGTTTGTAGGGCGATGTTTACTTACCTTATTTGTCTTCGTTTCATCTTCATAACATTTGTGTTTGGGCCACACTTGCTTGTTCTTCTCATCATTTTCAAGATGGAATGTCTAGAAGAAAATCAAAATCACACAAAAATTATGCTTTGATATATAAAACAAGAGTGTCGATCATTTAAAGGAGCGTCGTATTCAATTCTTCTCCGTTATCAATGAAAACACATTGTTGTGTCACCCACTGACTTTGATTCTGAATCAATGACAACATTGCAAACATGAAATAGTTTGACATTAAGTATGGACATTGTGATACAGTGATTCAACCTGGCCGAATTGCACGGTTCCAAACTTGGAAGTTCTAATCCTAGCCCAGGAGTATCTATATGCTTTTGACCAAGTATTTCATCTGTAGTTGACGTTACTGACCCAGGGGTAGTAATAGTAACCCACTGAGAACTGATTGATTGAAAAATGTGAGGGCTGTACTTGGCAGTCTTGCTAAAACCAAGATAACAATAGTGATGCTTACAGTTCAATTCAATTCAATTAAAGACATTGATCTACATTTGCCACACTCAACCCAGGTGATGTAAATGGGTTCCTGACAGGAATTAATTCCTTTACATGCTAGAGCGTTGTAGTGGCAGCCGTGCTAAAGCCAGGTTAACAATTTCTGTGCCTCAGAATAGTTTACTAGATTGATGGCTCATAACAAATGCTGCAGTATTACTATATCAAAGACAGTTCCCTCTTTTTTTCACTAAACATTTCAAGCCTTACTATTCTAAAGATTTGTAAGATATGAAGCTCACCTTTTTACTCTTGATTGCACTATTGAGTCTCCTCTCCTTATCTAGTTCTTCTCTCGTTCTTCTCAGAGTCTCTCTCAGGTAGTGAGACTCCTCCTGACGACTCCTAACATCACCCTGCGGACATAGGACACCAAATAATATTTATCCCATGAGAGGAATCATTCGACATGGAATACGAGAATATGTGATATCATCAGACTGCTTTTATTTTTATTTTATTCATTCAGGATTAAAACTGTTATCCTACTAGGCCCTGTACAAATTATAGGTTACAAATACAGAGGATATTGAACAAAGTTTAAATATATACCATATCGTGGATTATTTGTTTTTGTTTTTAATAAACCATGATATAAACAATTCAAAATTAGATATTAGTAATGATATGAAATATTCAAAAAAAGTTATTTCATATCATGAGACTCTGTCAACATGTAACATAAAAAGTATAACTGAATGACACATGGTCCAATGACAAGGACTGTAACTTACCCTATTATTAACCACAATATTAATCTAAAGGCCAGTCCCCACCCTAATCCCAATCCTAACCCACACCTATATCTTTGATGAAATGAAATTAGAATAACAAGTCAGTTCAAAATTAAAACACATAAATATTATTCAATATTTCTTAAATCAAAATACATTTCCTGTTCCTTTCCATAAGTAAAAGATAACAGCCCACACTCAATTCTTCATAGCATAAACACATAATTCAGAATATCTGTATTGATTCTAAAAGAAATACTGAAAAGATATATAGTTAAAACGATTAACAATTTAAAAAAAAAAACTTACCGCCAAACTCTCCACCTGGCCTGCCTTCTCATTGGCCACCCTCTCGGCCAATCGCAGCTTCTCCAGGTCCTTCTCGTAGCCCTGCAGGAGAGCGTCCTTGCGTTCCAGACGCTGGTTGAGCGTCTTCAGCCGACTCAAAATGAGTTCATGGCTGTTGCCCCTCTCCTTTATGATACGCTCCTTCTCGTCCCGGGGCAAGTGGGCCAGCGATTCCTGGCCGGGGATCTCACCCAGCCCCAGCAGTCGGGCGACCGTCCCAGATAGCTCCATGTACTGGTTATCAAAGAAAGAAAGATGATCAAAGTCTGAAGGTACATCAATTTGGATATGTACATGAGTTTACATTCAATGAAAAATTGCATTCGATTTCGAAGACAAGCTGCTGTGGATACCTTTCACAAATCCACTCTTAAAAAAAATGAATTTCACACAGGCTGTTTCCAACAAATTTTATCAGGATCATTTCAAAATCAAGGGATTTTACCAATAAATTTTGAGTTATTGTGAACACTTTGGAACTTTGAATAACAAATGCAAATCACTGTAAACTCTGTCCATAAATAAAACTGCATTAAGAGTTTTTTTTTTTAATTGGACTTAATAAACAAGACAATCTATCTACACAAACATTTGGAGAGGTTTCAATTAGTAATATTTTAAGACGGTGTAAGTAGTCACTAAGTAAATTTGGATTGCACGTTAAAACAATAAACAAAATATAAATAATATTCAAAAATATTTCTTACAGCTGTTTCACTCTTATCCATGGATTGTTGGATCTCGATCCTGGCGCTCCTCTCGATGGCTGCGTCCGAGACGGATGTCGAGATTTGACCCCTGGCCTTGGCAACCTCGCGTTCAAGCAGGACGTCAGTGGAGGAGGACTGGCCTGACATGGCAGAGAGCTGGGCTTGCTTGGCCCTCATCTCGGCTAGCTCTTTCTTGAGGAGGATGACCTGCTGTAAGGCTTGGTCTTGAGTGGGTACTGCAAAAGAAAACGAGGATTGAAACAAGAACTAGTTAATATGAAAATAGCCTAATTAGATCTGGGGAGTTTTTCACAAAGTCTAAGATCGACTTCAAGTTGGACTTAACTGTGGCAGGCCGTTCTTGCCACTATTTGCTCTCACCATTTACTGGCATTGGTCTCTTAAGGGACAGAATCTACATTGTTTGATAATTCATTACTGAAGGAAAAAATATTATCTAAAAGATCGTAATGGTGAGAGCAAACAGTGGCATGATCAAACGGCCTGCCATAGTTAAGTCCAAATTAAAGTCAATCTTAATCTTAGTGAAACAATCCCCAGTAGTATCAAATATAATAACTTTCCTTATCATTGATTCTTATCTCTTCATATTCATATTCATATTTATTTCATTTCCAACAGAAAGGTAAACAAAGATATAACATTTTTGTTCATACATAATTCATTTTTTCAAGAAACTATACAAATAAACTTTGCACATAATAAAATTATTACAAGAAATTCTTAAATTCTAAGGAAATGGGGGGATCCACTAAAAAGCAGTGCTAGTAGTGGATCCCCCAGAAAAAAATGTAAATATAAACGTTTCAAATATTGCCTACGAAGACTTCGAAAACACAAGACAATATTACAAAACAACATACAATGTATAACCATTCTTGATGCTTCTTCTATGATAGTTGTGCCTAAAGACTTTGGAGACAATACTCCATCTCCTAGAACAGAATCTGATATCTTCAACCTGCTTTGTATTCAGTTAGGTTTTGTGGAAAACATTATTAGAGACACTTGCCAAGTTCTTTCCCTTTTATATGTGAATTCATAACTAGGTTAGTACAATTAAAGGTCGTAGTTTTATTTACATTGGAACTCCTTGAAAATATCTGTATTTTGATTCTGGTATAAGTGAAGTATAAGTGAAGCTGTAAAATGATAATACAGTGAAACCTGTAAATAAAGACCATACAAGGGAGACAAGAAAAGTGGTCTTTATGTGCAGGTTCCTTTAGTACATGTTTCAATGAGAAACCATTTTCAAGGGAAACAAAATATGTGGTCTTTGTAGACAGGTGGTCGCTACAGCAGGTTTGACTGTAATAGTAATCTGGATGTACATAGCGCTTGATACATACGCCTCTTAATGCATCACAAATATGATTACCCTGGTAATCAGATTCGACAAACAAATTGATTATATCTGATTTGTTTTGATGCAATATGCCTTTTCTATAGACAATCAATCACATTGCTTCACTTACATGGGGGTCTGTTCTGCTCCATGCCTTTTATCCTGCCTCTCAGCTCTCCAAGAGCTTCTCGTTGCCTGGCGATGACTTCAGCGTGTCTCTCTCCTCTGCACTGGGCCCCTGTGGTTGATAACTCGCTTGTGATCAAACCCTGTCGAAACAAAAACCAGATAGATGAAACATTAATTTGAATAGGAATTAAATATGTTTTTTTAAATAAACATGGATTGTTTGTATGTGAGCAGGATTCATCCACAGCTAGCAGACCAGGGGGTGTTTCACAAGGATCCTAAGTCGAACTTAACTCTAAGTTGGACTTAAAAATTATGGAGAGCCATTTGTAGCCTTGAAATAAAATATATTCAAAAGTGAAAATTCTAATATTCTTGACTTTTTATAAATTCCACATCAAGACCATGAAATCTCCTTGATAATAGAAATCATGAATGATTTGAATTAACACTTTATGCCTTTTAAAATAACTTTTACAAAATATTTTCATAGATGCTAATGGCTTTCCATACATTATTTCAATTAGGTTTTGCTGAAGCATAACCTCCAAGAAATGGTACAGCAGTTCAAGAGAAATTTTGCTAAAAACTTCACTTTAGTAACAGGATTTTTTCCGTAAAAACTGGTAGAATAAACATCAGAAAAATAAATTAATATCTTTGGTTTCCTAATGTAATAAATTCGCTTCCTACCTCCTGTTCTACTTCCTGTTTGGCCTTCTGGGATTGGACTTGCTCCTGCTTGAGGTGCTGCTCCAATCTGTTGAGCTCCGAGTCCTTGATTGCGGTGTCCTTCTTCTGTCTCAGTAACAGTTCTTTCTGTGCACTGGAGATGAAAAACACAACATATGGCTATATGCATGAAGATGTTCAGGCATGGACAACTATGACCTAATTTGTTCAGGTATGTCCGTCTCAAAACAGGATTGATCATGCTTTACCATCCTTTTTAACCTGTAATTTATACAAGGCCAATGGATTCAAAATAATTGACAGTACAGGAGCCTTTAGCTTTGGCTTGCTTCTTCATTCATCATAGAAGTTGAAGGCTAAAAATGTTGATCATAACCCTATATTCAGTTACCCTGTCTAAACTTTCTATAAAACCTTGCCTGCTAATGGGATGGAGAAAAGTGACCATAAATGCTCAACATTCTATGGCAATTTGATCAGGCTCAATTTTGTAAAGCTCTTATCATCTGGGGCAAGTGTGCAAAATGTTGATTGATTTTAACATTTCCCCTCAATCTAGCTAGTCTCCTACACAAACACAATTTTTTTTTTAAAGGTTTAAGTTATTCAAGTTATTAAATCCATCTCATGTTCATGATTGCAAACCAGATTGTTTATCCTGCAGTAGATTGATTGTTTGAACCAGTAAAATGAAAACAAACTCACAAAAACTTGCTAAAAAATCATCTTCAATAAAAACCACAACTCTCATTTGCAAACAGCGACCTGTGTTAATCGCATGATGTCGGGCCTACTAACTTGGATTTCCTTATCTTTCTATGTTCATTACTCAGCCCCTATACATTTTCTACCAAAATTGTTTGGCACATTTCATTTAGTTGTAATCTTGAACATTCAGTGTGAGTTGTGTTGGATTCTGTGATCATTTAATTTCTATCATTACCAGAACTCGAGCTTATCTTTAAATAAACTTACGCAATCTCCTTGGCCATGTTCTCCATCTCGACCCCCTTCCTGTCCACCAGCTCGGACAGCTTGACCAGCTGCTGTCTCTGAGTGGTCAGTTCGGCCTCTTGGTCCTTGATGAGAGCCTTCTGGTTCTCCATCTCCTCCTTCTGACGGTCACTCAACTCTCCTGGATGCAAACAAAGTGTACTGAGGTAGGGGAATTGAAAGTTGGACATATGTGAACTTCTCCCTGTTTTATGAGCCAGGTTTTCTTTTACTTTAAAAATAATGAAATTCACACATGTACTATCTTGTGATGAATACAGAAGGCATGAGCCATTTTATGGCTGAATTAGAAGCAGAAGTGCATTAAATCACTTCATTTTGATTAGTTTTGGCAACCCTTTTGCACACAGTAGACAATGTATCATCAAATGCAAGTCAGAATGTTATTAATCCTGCATCAAAGTTTAAGACCTATAATTCCCATATAAATCCTCTGAGATAGACTTTTTATATTTTAGATATGTCAAATACAGTTAATATTTATGCAGGTACTCTTTTCAATCCCTGATTTAAACCTAAGTTGTCTCTGAAAATGCTGATTTACCTGTCATGTCTGAAAGTCTTGCCGAGGCTCCGGCCAAGTCTCTCCTGAGACCTAAGACTACGTCCTGCTGGTCTTGCATCTCCTTCTTTAGCACGCTATTCTCCCTCCTACAAACACGCAAAAGATCTTAATATTAACACTTCCATTTTACATAGATGTATGTCATATGATGTTTCTTAGCACTTTACAGATTCAGTCGAACCTGCTTTAGTGACATTCTCCCTCAAAGACCACCTGTCTACAAAGACCACAGTTGTTGTTTACCTTGAAAATGGTTTCTCATTGAAACATGTACTGAAGGAACCTGTCTACAAAGACTACTTTTTGTGTTTCTCTTGGGCGGTCGCTATAGACAGGTTCGACTGTATGTCAATACCATGGTCATTAGATTCTGGCTCGCCCATCCACTATGTCTGCACGTTTTCCACTCCCTGGGGAGCATTTCAACCAGGTGCCATTATATAGGTGCCAATATCATCCTCATTAGACCAATACTGCCCTTAATTCCCACTCAGGCAATCAATTGTTCTTGTGCAATATAATCTCATCGGCCCTTTAATCTGTGACTTGGTACTAACATCCTTGGCAAAATATGAATTATTATTTGTCACTCACCACACAGGTGAAGTAAATGGCTACCCAGTAAGAAGAAATTCCATAATGGCTCAAGAATAATATGATCGCAGAGCCATCAGTGAGAACAGATTTAATACTGATTAGGCTAGATGCTGCTTGTAAGTGTCGGCTTGCATGGTGATGTAGATATACAGTAGGTTTGCGGTTGCACCATGTGTGAGAGAGAGGGAGGTTTGAGGAGTCCTGGAAAGGACTCTGACTCGGTAATCTTTCTTGGAGGAGTGTAGTCCTGAAAAGGACTGTTTGATTAGGCTACCCTGGGTAAAAAAAAGATATTAGGTATCATTTTAGCCAGTCAATACAATTTAATTATACATTTTTGAATGTCTTACTTGATCAGGTTGATGGTGTGTTGAAGGGCGGGTACCTCAGCAGATGGTTGAGTTACGATGACAGGCTTGGCCGGGGAAGAAGCCTTGANGCCGAGGCTCCGGCCAAGTCTCTCCTGAGACCTAAGACTACGTCCTGCTGGTCTTGCATCTCCTTCTTTAGCACGCTATTCTCCCTCCTACAAACAAGCAAAAGATCTTAATATTAACATTTCCATCTTGCATAGATGTCCATGTCATATGATGTCTCTTAGCACTTTACAGATTCAGTCAAACCTGATTTAGTGACCACCTGTCCTCAAAGACCACATGTCTACAAAAACCTCATTTTTTGTTTCCCTTGAAAATGGTTTCTCATTGAAACATGTAATAAAGGAACCTGTCTACAAAAGACCACTTTTTGTATTTCTCTTTGGCGGTCGCTATAGACAGGTCTGACTGTATGCCAATACCATGGTCATTAGATTCTGGCTCGCCCATCCACCATGTCTGCACGTTCTCCACTCCCTGGGAGGGCATTCCAACCAGGCACCATTTGACAGGTACCCATATTATCCTCATTATAACTACATTGCCCATATCTCCCACTCAGGCAATCAATTGTTCTTGGACGATATACTCTCATGTCCGCTTAGATGTCTGTCTTGGTCTTGATATCCTTTGGCAAGCTATTTATCTAGATTTGCCATTCACCACACAGGTGAATAAATGGCTACACAGTAGGAAGAAATTCCTTGAAGGCTTGTGCACCTTATCATGCTAGCCATGCTAAAACCAGAGTAATAATATGACTGCACAGCCATCAGGGAGAACAGATTTTAAACTGATGAGGCTACCCTGAGTAAACAAAACATATAAGGTATTATTTTAAGCAAGTCAATATCATTTAATTATGGGTCATTCCATGAGGTTGGGGCAGAAAATATGACAATATCCATGTAACGTTTATGATATCTTAAATACTACACATGGAAGACGACACCATCTGTTGAAGGTATTTATGCAATGAATATACGTAGTAATGCAATGCCAGAATCATTCCTGTTTCAGTTGCTTCTCTCCAAAATCTGTGCTTAATCCACATATCTCTTTTTACAAGCGTTGCATGGACATCACATTCATATAACGTAACATAAACTTTGGGTCCATGATATTGATTCACCATGAAGCTTTAGTACTTCTGAAGATAGCTGGCTATGCTTTTTATGCAAAACTCAGTTTGAACAAACATTGTTACAGTTGATAGGAGACATGGTTTCTCTCTTCTGGTATGTCAAAAAAATTGCCTCAACCATATGGAATGACCCTTGAACATTTTTTAACGTCTTACTTGATCAGGTTGATGGTGTGTTGAAGGGCGGGTACCTCAGCAGATGGTTGAGTTACGATGACAGGCTTGGCCGGGGAAGAAGCCTTGATTCTCTTCAATTCCTCCTCTACTTGCTTGGTTTGAACTGCAGAAATTGTGAATTCATTAAAGAAAAAAAGTTGCTTCAATAGGAGGCAATGCACGTCTTGATTGTTTCAAATCATACATCATATTATTCTTTTAAACAAATCATTACCATTTCCCATTAACCCAATAAAAGGGAAAAAAAAGACTGCATGGTTACCAATAAACAACTGCTTCACAACCTACATGTACATGTACGGGTAATTTCATTTTGATATCTTGATATTTCACACTTTGGACTTAGATGTAGATCATATCTCTGACTCTAGGTGCTAGTGACTGTACATACGGAACTCAGAGATAAGGCTATGGACAAGACTGGGAAGTGCCATAATGGTGCCCATGACAACGATAATTGAAAAGGAACATTGCTTCAATATTCAACTTCATTTTGACTTCTTGATATTTCACACTTTGGACTTAAGATATGATTCATATCTCTGAGCCTAGAAGGCTTAATAACTGAACAAACAGAACTCAGAGATAAGGCTATTGAAAAGACTGGGAAGAGCCGTTGCGGTACCCATGATAATGATATTTAAAAAAGAAATATTGTGTTGACACCGATGATGATTGGAAGTAAGAAATATCAATGATGGGAAGAGTATGTAGATACGACTTGGAGCTGTTGCTATGGTACTTGTGTTAATGATAATGACAACAAATTTTGTGAGCCTTGTAGTGGCAATGATAATGACCATTAAATATAACAGTAGATACACTATATGAACATGACTGACAAAGAAAGCGGACAAAATATACAGTTCCTCAGATAGACAAAGGAACATCCCTTCACTGCTATTATGTCAAAATATGTAGAACAGGTGTCACATGCATATTCACCTGTTCTACACATTTTTACATAATAGCAGTGAAGGGATGTTCATTTGTCTACCTGAGGAATAGTATATTTTGTCCGCTTTATTTGTCCGTCATGTTCAAAGTGATAACGATTATGGTAACAGCTTTGGTGACATCATCAATAATAACCATTGAGTGTAGTCACTATGTATGCTGATGGGAGTAATAATAAATGAATAATGAACAATAATAAATAATTTAAATTCAGTAATCAATAAACTATAGCAACAATATTGGACAAATACTAATTACTAATAATTATTATAGTGATGGGAACAATGACTTTTATCGTGAAATAATTGATAACCACTGATAATGGTGATGATTGTGATATTTACCAAAACATAAGTGGTGATAATGAGGCTGATGACAATGGTGACTTCAGTGATGATGATGAAGAAGAGAATGATAATGACGATTATAATTATGGTGATGATGATGATGGTATGGTGATGATACCCATGAAAGTGATGATGATGATGATTTTAATATTGATATTTTCATAAATATAACAACACTATCCTGTCATAGAAAACTTTGACATCCCTCCTGGGCTCACCTTCGAGCTTCTTCTCCAGCTCCTTGACCTCCTTCTTGGAGGCCTGATGCTCCTTCTGCGTCTTCTTGGCCTTCTCCTCCAGGGAGACGATGGTCAGCGCGTGCTGGCGGATCTGCTCCTTGAACCCGGCCGCCTGCTTCTCATGAGACTCCAGCATCTCCGTCACCTGACCTTCGACCTTCAGGGCGGAGCTCTTGTGCTGCTCCTGGTGGAGGCTGAGCTCCTCTCTCAGCTTGCTCTGTTTAGGTAACAAGATAGAAGGGGAGGTTATTACACTTAAATATTTTCACTTCTTTTTTTTCTCTTCTT
>BEXV01000481.1:155110-174587 GCA_003118195.1 Hemicentrotus pulcherrimus | reverse complement strand
ACTTAGAGCTCCCTTTGTAATCACAGAAATAATTTATCAAAATAAATAAATGTAAATAGGCAGCATTTTATGATGCTTTAGAAGTAGTTACTGAATTGTTGCCCCCTATAAGCTTTGATTATGATCTTGTATATCTGAATCAAGAATAGCTAAAAGGTGTTTCATTTTAATCATATAAGAAATAAATCAAACAATAGAAAACAGCTTATGTGAAAGTACTAATGATTTCTATTGTATAAAATGTGTGCACAGCTTACAAGAATTTCAAAAAAAATTCTACCAACTTCAAGTTTGTTAAAAACTCTTCTCTAAAATCACTGTCTCTGCCTTAAAATGAAGCAACCCATGCATACAATACATTCCTCACATACACATTACTTACAAGATTATTCCAAACTGATCAAAAGTTCACATCAAAACGACATCTTTCCAGCAAGAAAATAACTGAAGCATATTCTATTGTCAAAGCCACTATACTTCCACACTCCCATTCACCGGCAGCAAGTGATGCAGAATGGCAAATGAATACAGTAGCCTGTTACTATGGCAACCATACTCCCATCCAATTACCACTGATGCCCCATCATTGATTGATGATGCTCATTAATATTCAGGGTTGGACTTGTACAATTAATTAGCATACTGGCGTTAATGGCCCGGGCATTTGTAGTTTAGAGGTAAATGTCCTTGGACGAGACCAGTTCACATTTGTGATCTAGAATTCAATCCTATAAAAACTTCTCAAAGGTCTGTGTTAACTTAATAATACATAGCTTTCTTGAGGTTTACCTGGAAAGCAACATCATATGTATGCAAATTAAATTTTGGCAAGAATCACAATAAATGTTAGTACATGTATATGATTCCTGCCGAAGAAGGCTCTTAAAGCACTTCCGCACTAGTTTGGCCAGGGGTGATTAGACCTCCCTGCATGGTCACTGACAGGTGGTTATCTCATTAAATCAGCTCTCAATTTACATAAGAAAAAGTTGATCATTGTGGACTAATGGTCACCTATTAGGCATTGTTTACCATATAGAGGGCGCAAGTATCTTTAAGTAGTGCAGTGGGGCTTTAATTAAATTTTAGACATATGTGAACTGGTCTTTTCATTAAAATGTATGGCTCCATTACTAATCAATCGTGACAGGTGCTGTACGGGAAGTGGTGTCACAAAACTCAGATATCATTCAGAAGGTAAAGATAATATGTTTATGTGATATCCATGGAAAAGATCACATTCATTTCACTTCATGGATAGTTCCTTTATTTATTACTTGGGTGACCTTGTTCTTGCAGCAGCACTACATTCAACATGTTCTGTTTTTGTCTAATCAGAGCAATATAGTTGAAATGTAGTTAAACCAAGATAGACAGATTGCCCAACTTTCAATTAACAATGCCTGTGGTTCTATTATTTTGGTGAAGGTGTCCGTTAAGCAAAATTACATTCACAATGTTATATGTTTCTCTATTCTGATCAGTGAATGGATTTCAAATGTAGTTAATATTCACAATGTTAAGATATTATGTTCAAGTTGATCGGCTTACTTTCAGTTGACTTTATTCTCTGATATGTGGTTGATTGTGATGGTGCAGGTGCTTTACATTTATTATGCTCTACATGTTGATGTAACATGATTCATGATGATCCTCTCTCTTTCTGTCCCTCTTTCTTTCACCTTCTCCCTCCCNTTAATCTCTAAACCTCTCTATAACTTCATCTTTTACTTTTTTATAAATTTCTTTCGCTTCTCTCACTCTCTCTCTCTCTCTCTCTCTCTCTCTAACTGTCCCTTTCTGTCTGTCTGTCTGTCTGTCTGTCTGTCTCTCTCTATCTCTCTCTCTCTCTCTTCATCTTTTTCCTCCTATATCGTCTTCCATTCCCCTTTCATTATGTCCCTTTTGGACACCCTCATTTTGCATTTATATCCACCTATTGTCTGTCATGCTCTCCTACTACATACATGTGTATTTAATTTCTACTATCATCAACTAATACTACAATTTATGTAAACACAAACATAGATTTCCAATATAATATTTGATATAAATAAAATAACCCCTGGGTCTGAGAAGAATTCTTACCTCTTCTTTCTGGAGTTCTTCAATTTGTGATTTCAGACTCCTCTCCATGGTGACATATTTCTCATCATCTGTACCCCTTTCTGTCAGAGCCTAGACAAAACAAATGTTAAATTATAAAAAGTAGTGGTCATTACCAAGTAAATATATATATTGCTTGCTCTGTCTCTCTCTCTCTCTCTCTGCATCTTAAACATATAATAGCCCGTCAACTCAACATAATTTATTTCATTTCAACATTTATTTCAACATCCATCCATAAATTTAAAGATTTTTTATTTATCATTAACAAGTTAACAACATTATGACTATTTTCAGCGCATGTTCAATTGTTTGGGGTTTCTATAATGTTTGTTTGCAAACTTGGTAGGTATGAATACTCAAAGAACGTTACAGTTTCTCACGTTTGTCATTATATTCTATTATTCTATCGGTTTTCTTAACTGTGCTTGTACTTTTGACTTTTATTCATCCATTCACTCACTCATTCATTTATCAATCCATCTATCCATCCAGCCACCCATCCATCTATCTATCCATCCATTAATACACCTACCTATCTATCCATCTATCTATCTATCTATCTATCCGTCCATCCATCCACAAATCCATCCGCCCGCCCGCCCGCCCGCCCAGCCACCCATCCATTCATCCATCCATCCATTGATTCATACCTGTCTTAGCTGTTCCAGGCTCTGCTCCTGATGTTGTACCTTCTGTCTCTCCGACTGTAAAGTCTCCTCCAATCTCGTCTTCTCAGATTGTCTTGCTTCTTCAACAGCCGTTTGCAAATCTTTGACACCTGATTAAAGATTGTGTAGTAAGTTGATGAATTGATAGGATTTAGATAACTGCAAAAGTTGCAATAATTTTCATGTTAGAACAATTATTCTTATGTTATCATTACAATCATAATTACCAACAACATTACTGGCATTAAAACATGGACACCATCCTAGTTGTTTTCATTTTCATAAGTGCAACTTTCAAAAGCTAACCATTTTAAGTATCATCATCATCATCAATCATAATAATAATAATAATCCTTATCATCATTATCACCATCATCATCATCCTCATGGTCATCATACTTACAATAATAATAATAATAATAGTGGGTTCTTGTTTAGCGCTCATGTCAGTCAGATTTGACCCTCCTGGCGCTGAATAACAAATCATTTGTTGGTCTTACTTTCTAATTAAAGTCTTTCCATCTCATATTCATCATTGTAATCATCATCACCATTATCATCAACAATACTCTTATCATAACTATGATCATTCCATCCATTTTGAATGTTTATACTTTATCATTATAATCACTATTGATATGATCTCCTTCATCATCATCATCATCATCATCATCATCATCATCATCATCATCATCAACATCATCATCATCATCATCATCATCATCATCATCATCATCAACATCATCATCATTATCAAAGTCATAATCATATTTATTCCTATATTGCCATCATATCCATTGTTATGATTTTTCTTCCTCTATATTCAACACGACTGCTATTGCCGCTACTACCATCGTCATCATACTTATCATTACAAATCATCCAATGGTCTTACTTTCTAATTTAATTCTTTCCATGGTAATCTTCATCGTCTCTTCATGCTCCGTCTTTTGTCTCTCCAGCTTCCTCTCCATCTCCGACCTGACCCCCGATGACATGGTGTCGACGCTCATCTGAATTTCCTCCTTCAGCTTCTTCTCCTTGTTATACTGGTCTCTCAGTTTATCAATATGGGCTTGAAGATCTGCAATATGGCCCCCAAAAATGAATTTGTTAATAACCCTTGTTTCCTTTTCATTTGAACAACGCCGTTTTACAATTATTCAATTTTTTCTGAGGA
The DNA here is from genome assembly GCA_003118195.1 of Hemicentrotus pulcherrimus. Classification (NCBI taxonomy): domain Eukaryota; kingdom Metazoa; phylum Echinodermata; class Echinoidea; order Camarodonta; family Strongylocentrotidae; genus Hemicentrotus; species Hemicentrotus pulcherrimus. The sequence goes on along the minus strand of BEXV01000481.1, from coordinate 170,630 downwards.
ATAATCCTTCGCATTCTACAATGAACCAAGGCCTACAATTTTTTAAAAAGTCCTTTATACAGAGATGATCTTCAATGACTAAAAAATAAGACTCATCCCTTTAAGCCTGAAATAACTTGCTTGAGTCAATGAAAAATTTAGTTATACCCTAACAAATTTTAAACACCAACTTAACAAGAAATTCTCCTGTTGTTTAGAGCACGTCAGCACTGACTTTGTCCTTCAGCTCTTGAAATTTGTATTTTGGTCAAATTGTGTCACCAATTTGTTCTTTTTAAACATCTTCCTGCTTTGAGTTCTTCAAATTTTACATTAGTTTCACCATATCCAGTGGAAAAAAAATAAACAAAAATACACAAAAAGCAGAGATTGTTTATTCTTTAGTCCTATGTAAAGTTGTATTGAATGTGTACATGAATCAAGTGCATATTCAACTTTATTTCAGAGCTTTAAAGCATTTCAATATATGCTTCTATGGATAGATTAGCTAAGAAATGAGGAGAAATAAAATTGTATTTGATTTCATTAAATAGTCATTAAACGTTATTTCACCAATGCTTGAAGCAATCTTTATTACCTTTGCCACCAGTCTTGATGTCGAAGCCACACTTCTCCAGGGTGGTCTCAAATGACTGTTGCCATTCCAACTCGTTCTGGAGCATCATAGCGATGGTGTCCTTTACGTTCTGTAAGGATTCATCCACGGTGACCGACTGGAGGAGCTTGATCTCGTTGCGGATGTGGGAGCACGTTCTGCCTCCTTCTTCAAGGCGTTTCTGAAAAAATCCCAAGAATAAACAAAAATTAATAACATTTGAAGGGACCACGATTTTGCTGAGTGCCAGACTTGTACACCCAGCAATAGTATTTCTATGAAGTCTGGTGTCAGAAAAATATGGCCTTCTGCATATGGAAACTGACTACCATCTCCTTTTCATAATTCACTATAAACGTCGCTTCAAATTGGTTTTGCAAATTTGATAATCAAAGAGTATTTACTCAATTTCATAAAAATCCCCCAAACAGATTAATATCATCATCATAATGTGATGGCCTCAACCAAGATGAAGTTCACCTTTCGACTCTACTCCCTCCTCTCCATTTTAGATGCAAGTATTAAAATTTCCACCAGCCACTTTTTAAATTTTTAATAACTTTGTTCGTTTGTTTTGGGGGGTATTTTTTTTGTACAAGAAAAGGAGTAATAAGTTGATACCTAATACANGCATTGTTACAAATCTTACAATGAGATTGCAACTCACCTCTGCAGCTATCAGATGCTGCTTGAGTGTCTTGTGGCTGGTCTTAGTCTCCTTGCTCGAGGTTTCCAGACCCTTCATGGTGTCTTTGAGTTCTCGCAACTTGTTCTTTGCCTCGTTGCGTTCAGTGATCAGCTTGGTCATTGTCTCCAAGAGGCTGTCGTCCGTGACAGTCGATTCATCATCAGGTACGCGCAATCCTGGAGCCGAGAAAGTCGTCTGCATGACTCTTTGTCTGAAGCGCTCAAGCTGAAATAAGACAGCAAATTTAGAACTACATTTGAAAATCTGAACACTCACTATCTACAAACCTTTAAAGGGATCTGGTAACTTTGTCTTAGATCCTTTAGAAATAATCCTTGATTTAGCTCATGCTGCAATGATAATTATAAACCTTTAGGTTAGTCAGGAACTCCATGACTTTTACAAGCCGATCGCCTGTCTGATTATCAAGATATTAATGATTGGAATTACAAATTTTGAAAACCGTTGGCCGAACGATTTTCATAACACTACAGTCTATTGAGGAAAACAAGTCACTCAAGGATTTTACTTTTTTGAGGCACTTCTTGATCATTTTGAAGCGCATTTTTTTTTTAGGGTTTCAGTATTACACAATACCACAGACACTGATAACATGTAGGACCGTGTACATGTATCTCAGATTTAATACTGTTAAACGATCCCTTTAAAGTACAATTTTGTTTACAGTAATAAAGACAGTAATCAACAGGTGCCTCTCTTGACCCAGGGGTAGTAACCGGAAACCCGGTAGGCAGAGATCCCTCATATGCTTTAAGCACTGAGATTTAGCTCAGAAAAAGAAGGGGGAATACTAGAGTACTTGAGCAATACAGCTTAGCAGATGTGAGTGCTATACAATAGTAAAATAATGTTTTTAAAACACATCTGTAAAAACCACATTACAAGCTGATCAGGGAATAGCTTGACCTTGTCCTTGAAGTACTTATTAGATACACAACATTTAATAATGTTTTAAAGCGGGACTGCACTACTTGTAGCTACTTGCGCCCTCTATATAGCAAACAATGCCTAGGTGGCACATATTGCTCCCCCATGATCCCCTTTTTCTCATGTTAATTGAGAGCTGATTTGATATTTGATGAGATAACAACCTGTCGGTGACCACGCATGCCTAGCCAAATTAGGGCAGACAGGATTTAAGAGTCTTACTTGTTTCTTGGCTTGGTCGATGTCTACTCTGGCCTGCTTCTCTAATCTCTGAGACTCCAGGAATTTCTTCTTCATATCTTCCTTCTCATCTTTAAACCTCTGTTTTGTCTATCATTGTGGGAAATACAAGAGAGAGGGAAAGAGGGAAATGAATATAACATGAATGACATGCAGACTATGTTTAATAATACTAGAATTCGATTCCATTCAAATACAATTCAAATTTAATTTTAACAAAAAATATTGGTCATGTACATTAGTAAAAACACTTCTTTTACTTTTTAAAATAAATTTTCTATGGAACTTTATCAGTGTTCTTCACCCTCCAAAAATAACAAAAGGAATTTCTTGATTTTTCTTCTATTAGAAAAGGAAAATACACTGTATGCTTTCAATATTTAGTCAAGTTGTAGTTTTAGTAAATACAATAAAGAATATAAGAATGGGATTATCAAAAGAAATCACCATCCCTACTTCACAATAGTCAAGTTGTAGTTTTAGTAAATACAATAAAGAATATAAGAATGGGATTATCAAAAGAAATCACCATCCCTACTTCACAATTCACACTTAGTCAAGTTGTAGTTTTAGTAAATACAATAAAGAATATAAGAATGGGATTATCAAAAGAAATCACCATCCCTACTTCACAATTCACACTATAGTGGGACATTTTTGTTCATTCTGTATTTAAACAATATCAGGTGAATTGTAATTTTAATCACTGATTATAAAAGAAAGAAAAAACATTCATTTCAACCATCATCTATTTCGAATGCAAACCCTTCTCTCTACAGTGTATATACAAGTGTACACCCCCCACCTACTTTTTTCAAAAGGAATTCATACAGTCATTCATAACTCCATCAATATTTACATTATTAATAGACTGACCTTTGTTTCTTCTTCAGCCAGAGCTGTTAACTTATCAATCTCTTCTTTCTGTTCAGCGGTCTGTTTCGTGAGTGCCTCGACTTTGCTCTCGGCACCTTTCAATTTCTGAAGAAATATCAATAAATCAATTGAAAATACAAAGTTCATCAAAGTTCATACATTGAAACATTATAAAGTGGGTACTTATCTTGGTGTCAATCACTGCCAACAAATTTACTTCATCAACCATTGTCTCTAGAGTATACTATCTCCTCTTTGACACCTAATTATCTTTTAATCTTGACATTAATAGATTATGTCTTTTTTATCTGCTCTGTCTAATAGTGTCACTACTAGAAGGGTATAAACGATTCAGAATTTGGATGAAAATTACACAATTAGCACTGGTATCATGTTCTATTAAAAGCTATATACACTAATCTTCAAGGAGGCATTAGCTACCATAAAATAATATGATGAGTTGATCTCATTGATTTCAATAAACAAAATATTTGCATGATATAGGAAGACAAATGTTTATATGAATACACAATGATATGAAAAATGTTGAATCATAGAAAACTAATCTACAATAATTTTAGTGAGACTGCATGGATATGAAGAATGAAATGATCAAAGCAAGAAATACATTCTATTTCTACTATAGCACTAAAAGAATCTTCAAAACAGTAGGTTTTGTCTAGACACATCTACTAATAGTTTAAAAAAAGAGAATGCCAGAAATAGTTATCACCAAATAAGCAGAGATATGGCACTATCAATGGGGGGGAAAAAGGAATCTATGACGCCTGAGTAAAGAAACAAATAATGGTATGAGCTATTCTACTATTTAAAAAAAGTAATTCTATTTTAATACTTGTATATTTAACTATCTACAGACATGCACATGTACATGTACACCTACATGCATTATGTTTTTTTAATTTTTTGTGTCGTCATATTTCATGAACACAAATGATGTGACAAACGAATTGACAATAATACATGAGACTACTCTAAGAGATGATAAAAATAAGGCAATATGGGAACAACACAAATACACCATTTAGATCAACAGAAAAAAACGAAAACAAACATATTACAAAAGGAAATATGATTTTAACATGACATGTACTTGTACATCATCCATAAAATAACTCTACCGGTACCTCATTTGATGCATATATGAACTTGAAAAACCAGTGAAGCGTGAATATTACTCTCACCTAGCATAATGTACTATGTACATGTAACTCCACAAGTCTACATGCATGCATATTAAACATTAATAACCATACAGGATAAAAAATATCACTTACAAAATGCAATCAATTTTAATTGAGGATCTGTATGTTGACAATTTCTCTTGAGACATTAAACAAAACTAAATTCATTTAAAGGTAAAGACCAGTATTGGAAACGCCCCAATTTCAAAAAATGAAATGGAAGCTCTCATTACCAATCATGTGAAAGAATATGTTTTGACTAATACATGATGATAAAAAATTTGCCGGGAAACCGCCTACTAATTCATATATTTGGTAAATTGGTTTCTCTCTTGGTCTGTGAGAGATACAGGGTAGTCCCATATACATCTTTCTGTGTATAGTGCTTGTAAATTTACGAAGAATGGACCAAATTTCTTATCATTTTGATGATTCCAGAACCTTGCAGATGCTAGATGCTAGATGATCAACATTTTCTAATTGATTCCACAACGTTTCTTTCACAATGCAATCGCATGACCATTACTGGTCTTTACCTTTAAGAACTGCTTTTTCAAACATTATTTGTGAATCCTATAAAATAATCTTAATTTTCAAGAGCATGAAAATAAACGATTAGATGCTTTTTTAATGGAATAAATATATTGTCACCATCCAAATGGAAAAGGATTTTTGTATTAAACTGCTGCAAATACTCAATGAAGATTTTCAAATGACTGTGCCAGTTAAACAGTAGATATTTTTTTTCTTCATGATAGCAATTTTCTACACACAAATCCCACTGTACAATCTAATATATCACAGACCTGCTAAACATGCACAAACAAAAAGACTTTTGATTTCTTTATCATCCTCCCCTTCGATGCTTTTAATTCAAACAAAACACACAGTAGACATTCAAAAGTCATGCCATATAAAATTCACAAGTGCTTTACAAGTATGTCTGGCAGTCTACCAAATGGGTTTGTTTACTGGCCCTCTATTGTCTCGTATTTACTCACCCGAATCTCAAACAAAGCCACGGCTTAGACCTAATTCCTAACAACCTAACTGGTTGTTGCTACTGAATGAGAAACTACTAAATTCAAGAAAGTGTTTAAATTTGTTTAAAGTCTCCTGTATGGTTCAATTATGCATCAATGTATTTTTATCATTATTATAGCAGATAATAGAGAGTTGCAGGCAAAGGAATTTGGTTTGAAGCATAAAATGAGAAACGTCATCAATCTGTTTAAAATTATTAATGATTCCTGTTTTTGGTAATTGGTAGAGGAAATTATCTTGATATTAGGTGAATGAAAAGTGTTTTTTTTCTACTATGGCAATCATAATGTTGAATGTCTTTTTGAAAATTTGAATATTGAAACCTTTTGTACAAGTGAACTAACACATGGGATACGGGGGATATTTATCATGTACATGTATAAATACATACTATGTGAATGAAAATTATATTTATGTAACAGTTTGCAGAGACAGTTGCATTTTAAAGGGGGATCCATGAAGTCTATGAAAAAGCATTTACCATTCAGCTTTGACTATATACTACTGGTAATACAGACAATGCTATATGACATGATTGATCAATATGCAGCATGCAGCGTTGGTGAACTGACATTTAATCATTCAGTGATTTCAAGTATGGCATGGAATACCGTATTCAAAACGCATAGCATTGTTGAGACATTGCTATCACGTAACGTATCAAACAAACAGATTTTCCTAAGATTTGGGGTGTGAAGCCTAAATTGGATATCCTGAGCAAAACCCCAGATATTAAGAATACATTTTCAATAGACAGGTGTAAAAAGCAACTCTTATGTTGTGTTGTCTACTTTAATGTAAGGATGAGGACCCTGCATGGGACATGGGCTAGGACCAGGCCCATAACGACTTGGACTAGAGATTCTGAAGAGATTCTTTGGTCCGTATTCTACCTTTTCAATTAAACCCTAACCTGCTTCTAAGACCACATTTAACAAAAGGACCACAGACTAAATGCAGATTTCCAACAAATGCATAAGCTAGGTTTTTAGGAGAATACCAGAATTTGAGAATTATACCATACTTGAAATCACTGATGATACGAGTGTGTGACTGTTTGGGATCTTTGACATGATGCTTTGGGACATGTTTATTAACTTACAGTCTTAAGGCTGAAGTATTCAGTGTCTCGCGCAAACAGTGTTTTCTGATACGATTCTAAGGCAGTCTCGAGCTGAGACTACACTCCATTCAAGCAATGATAGACAGATAGAAGGAACACAAGATGAATAATGAAGAGAGAAGTATGATTAAAACAGTGTGGCAGAGAAAACAATCACATGGATTAAAATTAGTATGAATTTGACTATAATTATGCCTGTAACTTGTCCATTCCTGTAAAAAGATATTTTTTTACTCAGTATTTTTTTAGTTGATCAAAAGTAAATAAGTTGAATGTAAAAGCCACGGAATGTCCAAAGATAGCTTTCATAGTTTGATATCATCAAACTAATATATTTTATACCAATTTTAAGATATTATAAATTTCCACTTAATATCCATAATCCCTCAAAAACCACATAATTGTTCAGCACAAGTCACATGGCAATAGCCTGAAGAATCTGTGCACATGTGAATGTGATGTACCGAGGGGATTGTAAATTTGAAAAAGGCAAATGAATCGAAAAGTGTTCTGATACTTAATCATGTGCTTATGAGGACACCGATTATTTTCTCCTTCAGGACTTTCTTTGAATATCTTATCTTGACTCAATAATTCAAACGTTTGCTGATTGTAAAAAAGAAAAAAGAAAAGAGGGTTAAAAAGTGTCCTTACATGTTTGAGTGTAACCACCTCCTTGTTCCTCGCCGCCAGCTCCTCCTCGTGCTTCTTGGTCTCCCTCATGCGGGAGAACTTGGCGGCCAGCGCCGAGATGGCCACTTCCTTCTCCCTCAGCTCCTTCTTGAGGAGCTCCACCTCGCTCCTCATCCTGGAGATGCTGCCCTCCTTGGTGGTGAGGTCCCGCTGGAGCTTGGTCATCAGGGCGGAGCTGGTGCCCTTCTCCTTGCGTAGTTTGTCCACCTCCTGGCGCAGGGAGACCAGCTCCCGCTCCCGCTGGTGGAGCAGGGAGCGCAGGTGGGCGATGTTCTCCATGGGATCCGAGCTCTCCATCCTCATCTTGGACATCTAGTCAGAGAAAGAAAATAATATTCCTCTGTTTTTTACGGTTTCCTTTTCCTCTCAAATATAGGGATTTTATCTGGAAATTCGAGGAATCCAGTGACTTTCTCTGCTCCCATTCTGTTAAAATCTGTAAGAATATTTATTGAAATGCCATGACTCCCCTCTCCCCTTTATAATCATATATTTACCTGTTTCCTTGTTTTTCCCATAATTGTACAATATTGACATTAATTTAAAACTACAGATAAATGAATACACATGCACATGAACGTAGAAAACATATAAATCGGTGTAGCTCACAGACTTAATGCTAATGATAGTTTTTCTCGGAAACAATACCTTCACAACATATAAAACGGATAAAACAGTTCTTATTCTCATTATGATTATGATTGATATGCAACCAGTTCATTATAGATGACCTACTGACCTTTTCCTTCAGTGCATTGACCTCGAGCTGCTTCAGATTGACATCTTTCTCCAGTTCCTTGAGTCTCTTTTGGGCCGTGGTATCCGCTACAGGCGCTTTCTGCTGCTGGGCCTGGTGTGACTGCATGGCCAAGGATTCTATATCTGACCGCAGCTGACCGATGACACCGTCCTTGCGCTGGGATTCGGCCTCGAAGACGGCCAGTCGGTTGATTTCGTCACCCATTCTGAGCAGTCTCTGGTCCTGTGGAGTAAAAGGGGGGTTGGGAAAAGCATGAGGACATAGTGGAAAATGCGATACGCCTCTGGACCCTGTCTTACTAAGAGATGATATCAATAGCAACATGTACATAAGAGATGGGAAACTGCAAACTTGCGATTGATTTGGATCAATCACAACTCTTTGTAAGGCAGGGCCTTGGACTTGCCTACCCTATTTACTCATATCACAATATCACATGAAGCATAAATACTAGAGTACAAAATCCAAACATCAAAATCCATATAAAACTGGTCTTGACCATAATGGTAAAGCATCAGGAGTTGTAACGAAGGCCTTCCACTATTAGCTGATCTTGTGATGGATGTCAAAATCATCTAGACCACTACCACCAGCTCTTTATATTAACACTTCAGCAAAATCTACAATGCACTTGAACCCAAATAAAGACCACATAGTGTTCCAGGCATTATTTTGGGTTTGATGAAAAAATCATGTACACAGATGTACACTGTAATGTTGACTATAATTTTCTCTCCATGTGTTTGGGGTTACATGCTGGTATCATTTTTTATTATTACTTCAATACATTGCAAGTTGAAATGTCGATGATGCAGTGTAGATTATAATGGATGCAACATGTGAGTATATAGTCTAGACGACTACAAAGACTTTAATATATCCAACACTTTTGTATACAAATTTATCTTGACTGACCTTTTCATGAGCAGCTAACATGTCATTGACCGGTGACCCTCTAGTGTTAGGGCTGCCGTTGACCTGCTGATTGGACGCTACACCTCTGGCTCCACTTGAACTGACCCATCCTCCCGTCACGGCTGCAAAGATTAAATGAAAACAAAGTACATATCACGTCCGAAAGTGTAATGTTGATAGCCTACAGTGCATATGATCCATTATTTATGGCGATACAGTCAAACCTGCTTTAGTGACCACCTGTCTACAAAGACCACCTGTCTACAAAGGCCACAATTGTTGTTTCCCCTTGAAAATGGTTTCTCATTGAATCATGTACTAAAGGAACCTGTCTACAAAGACCACTTTTTGTGTTTCCCTTGGGTGGTCGCTATAGACAGGTTTGACTGTACCTATCATTGCAGAAAAGATATCATCGAACACTGTGATATCTATTCATTCACATAGAAATTTATGTACAGCTATTTGTCTCTCTTTGATTCTTTTTTTGTTCTTCATACATGTGCAATTTAATGTTTGTATTGCATGTACGAGCATACAAGATTTACTGGCATCTTTAGGTCTCACATGAGAGTCATGGTATTGTTCATGAAGTATTTTCTGTGTTTGAAAGCTAAGGAAGGCTGTACGACCGTTGCCCACAATGGTTATGAGGATCACAATCCTAGACTCACAGGGATTGCTGTCGATTACTTATACACTGCTCCAGTCGGGAGCAGGGCCGGTATTCAATTCAATAATTAAGTTTGAAATACGAGTATTTTACTTAGTCTTTGGCTTGGATAAAATACTTAGCCAATTTGGGTACTCAGTTCAAACTTTTGGCTAAGTATTGTACCCTAAATTTAAGACAGCTTCCTACCAGACTTATGCCAATTAATTTGAGGCCTTGATTGGCAGGCATATGGCTCTCCAGCACAGTATCATACCTGGTGCACACTTGTATTAGCACGCATTTATTGGGATGCAAGTAAAAGGACGAAAGTAATGCATGACTATTGATGTTTGGCATAGAACACAGTTCTGCTAGGTGATGTGAAGAGGCTGGTGTGGGACACTTGGTATCATGAAGCCTATTACTATTATTTGTGACAAGTTCACAACTTCAACTGCACCTTGATGTAAAATGAAGGTCCGTCCCCGCGTGGGTTTTCGGCAACAAAACAAGAAAAACAATTATTTCCCCCCCCCCAAAAAAAAAATAGGGGTGCGTCTTATACACGGTGTGTCTTATACACAGAGATTTACGGTACTTTGTCTTGGTAAAAGTCTAAATTGCGATTTGAATACAAAATAAGTAAAGTTCTTATTTTAGTAATTGACTTATTCTATACCGGCCCTGGCATATATGCACTTTGAATATCTTTTGAATTCCTCTGGTTAGAAATACAATAAATTAGTGAATAATGAGGGCTGTCTCGTTCCTAGAGATATTACAGGATCCATTACTTTAATTTCTATAGGGAAACAGCCCATGTTATTCTAAATCATGACTTACCTCGTCTTGGTGGGAGGGGGCTGTTTGTAGGGCTCTGGCTTGCGATATGCACCCCGCCCCCAGTCCCCGGTCCACTTCCGCTCCCCCTCCTGTTACCTGCACTCGTCGGCCTGGCTCTGGGGGGTCTCGGTATCACCCCACCCCCGCTAACACCTGTGGGCGGGGTCCCCCATACTGCCGGGGGCGGGGCAGCTGATGAACCACCTCCCAGGGAAGGGAGGGTGGACTGCTGGGGTTGGCCGTAAGAAGTGTCGCCCCCTGCATGGTTGTTGAGGTATGGGAGCTGGGCCTGGGAGTAGTCGGTAAGAGGTGCACTCTCTTGTATCATCCTGGCCCCACCCCTATTACCAACAGGTGGATAAGATACCTAATGATTTAAAGAAAATATACAGGTTACCAGTAATTCTAAAATGTATGCTCCTTTTTAAACAGTAGAAAGGGCTCAGTTTTGTTCAGCTCAGTTTATCTAATAAGGATAAGAAATCTATTTAAAATTACATAAATAGTTGGAATAACAAATGTACTGTAAGCAAAATACTTTAAAACAGAATAAGCAACAGCTGCTCAAAATTCGGAAAATGGGTAATAATAATAAAAATAATTATATGTCTTGTTTACCCAGGGTAGCCTCATTGTTCTCCCCAAGAGCCCTGCAATTGTAGTGCAGGTCTCACATACATTGTAATACTGTTGTTAATTAATCCCAAATGAGTAGCATCTTCTATACAACTTTGTTTGTAATACAGCTGCTCAAAATTCGGAAAATGGGTAATAATAATAAAAATAATTATATGTCATGTTTACCCAGGGTAGCCTCATTGTTCTCCCCAAGAGCCCTGCAATCGTAGTGCAGGTCTCACATACATTGTAATACTGAGGTTAATTAATTCCAAATGAGTAGCATCTTCTATACAACTTTGTTTGTAATATAGTTATACACGTTGCAGTATCGAAACGCATCCAAATGGCTTTAAAGGGATTGGGTAACTTTTTCTCAGATTCTGAAACAAAATCATGGATTAAGCTCATGCTGTAATGATAATTATAAACTTTTAGGTCAGTCAGGAACCACCTGACTTTTACAAGCCAATCGCCTCTCTGCGGATTATTAAATAGTTATGATTGAAAATTGAAATTAAACAAATCTTTTTCCTAACGATTTTTATAGTACAGTCGAAAATGATTATGGTAAAACCAGTCACTCAAAGATTTTTACTTTTTGAGGCACTTCATGATCATTTTGAAGTGCAATTTTTGACGGGGTTCAATATTACACCATATCACAGACACTGATAACAAGTAGGGCCATGCATCTCAGTTCAACCAATGTTAAACGAACCCTTAAATGTCATCCACACACAATAAAATTACCTGGTCATCTTCCACCTCCAATTCATGCGGGAATCCGGTGTACCCAAACCTGATGCTGTCTCCCGGAGCCAACCTCACGGCGGCGTTCTGAACGCGGCAGTCGTTGACGTACGTTCCATGCGCAGTGTTCAGGTCCTGGATCACGAAGCAGCTTTCGGCATCGCTGTACTCAATAACAGCGTGCTGTAATTCTATTGAAGATAGCTGCAATGTAGAAGGAGGTAAAAGAGTGAACATTTGAGTAAATCTTATTGCCAATAAATACAAGTTATTCGAAGATGAAGCAGGCGTAAAAGAAAAAGCCAAAGAATAGCTCTGAAAATGTCATTTTATATACCTTGTTTATTTCAATGTTAAAAGAGTTTTAAAAGTTCCTCAAAAAAAAAACGTTGAACAGAATTACAAGAAAAAAACTAAGACTACATTTTAATGCAAGAGGTTAAAAATTCATATTAAAGAGCCTCATTAACTCAATCACAACTTGTTTTTAACCATGTCTTTTTTAAAGTGTTAATGTTTGATTTTTAATTTCATTGTCAAACTGCCCTCAGCCTCCCTCTATTATAAGAATTAAAAAATATCTTCACGAGTGATTTTTTCCTTCAAGGCAAATATAACTAGAGTAGGCGCAATAGCTCAGTTGGTAGAGCAGTGGTCTCGTAATCCGGTGACCCGGGTTTGAAATCAAGTCGATGCGCTACTGTAGTGCCCTTTAGTGAAGCATTAATCCTCATTACCAGGTCCTTCGGAGAGGACCTAAAGCTGTCGGCTGTCTGGTTGCTTACTAACAAGTATTTATGCTTTCTTAGCAGTCAGGTAAAATAACCACCATCACCTATCACCATAGATTTCAAGTTTCTCCTTTTGGAAGATTATAAAGTGTTCTTTGTCTCTAATGACATGTGACTTTTACCATTAATTTCAACAAAATATTCAATTATCTCGAAACACCATCGACTAATGCAATTTTCCAGAATCATTAATGTTATTCAATAGAGGTATCAAGAGATTTTAAATTTCCAGATGATATAGATGGAAAAGTCATGTATGTTTAGTCTAAGAATCCAAGCCTTCGATCTGTATGAGCCGGTCTACGTTTTGCCTGTTGTCTCATGTTAGCACACAATCTCCTCCCTCCACAAATAGCAGTAATCATGGAAGAATCCTGGATCGATGGATAGGCTTAGACCTAGGCCTACAACATCGTGTATTAAAGTAAAGTAAGTAAGTAAGTATGTCATACAGGACACACTCCATGGAACCCCCCTTAGATTAGATAAAGATACATGTAAATTAATCTTACCTGGATGTTTAAGTCACAATTCTCTCGTCCGACAAGTGTGACGCTTGGTGACAACTGGAAGAGCCCCTCGGGACTCCGCAGGAAGCCTTTCACCATATCTCAAAAGTTCTTTGGCAGACAACAATAGCAGAGGTCTAGAAGACAACAGACTGGGTCAGAATCATCAGGAAAATGGGTCTTTCTAGTTGACCTGGAAAATGAACAAAGGTAATATTTTTCAGGGATGGTAAGAATTATTTTTCTTTCTTACTGCTACTGGCCATGTCTCGTCCAAGCACATCAATTGTGCACAATATCATGATGATGAAGATCACATACATACTCACATAGACAAAATAACTATTTACTAGAAGACTGAAAAATCAGTCTATTTCATTCAGTGACATGTTTTGTCGATACTTACTACTTCTGGCTTCACCAAATTCCAAAAGTGTCAAAAGAAGTTAAAACTCTCTTCTAAAAAGATTTGTGTGAAAATAAAGGTAAACTAAGCCTAAGGCTTAACTCACGATAGACCATGAAGTAGACTCTATTCTAGTTCAGTCTACATGATCTAAACCCACACCACAGCCACACCATAAGTCATGCTTTGAATATGTTGGTTATCTGGTTAATGGACAGTCAACAGTCGATGTAAAACAATAATTTTAAGAAGTTTACAAAAAATACAAGCAATATAATATTTCATAAATCAATGTTGCAAATTCAATGCTTATGTTAGACAACATTATGAAGCTAGACAAAATAAAGAGTTAGATTATAACGGTTAGTCTAGCTAGCTACATGTACATATGTGGATTTATATGATGCATATTTTTTTGTTAGATCAAAAGGTAAGAGAAAAGGCTTTATTTATTTGTATCTGTTTATAATTATGGTAAGCATCCACACCTATCAATCACTCCCACTCCATCAGATATAATTTTGATTAAATCATGACATATCAATATCAGAATTAGAACATGATGATGATGGCAAATATTGAAATGAGAGGGTCAGTTTCTAATTCCAAGCATGCAGTTTACATTGCATTTCAAGCTAAATTTGAGTGTCTATTTCATTCTATTCAGATTCATGTACACGTTGGCATGGTTTACACAGCACAGCTCAGCCTCAGACACAACCACTTGTATAGGCATTTGCATGTGACCACGTCCAGCTGCTGCAGCTACTACGCCGCTGACTTCGGGCGGTTGACCCTGCCATTGCGGTCTAACGGATCGAGTGAAGCCAAAATATGTGGCAGGTGGATCTTTACTTTCCTGCTTGCGCTTGATTGTAATCAATTTGCTGATGTAATTCCCAAAATATAAGCGAAATACTCACGGAAAATGAACGAAATATGATTCTCAATGTGTGTATTCCAGTAAAAGCAACCCTCTGAGGTTTATTTTTCGTTCACTTCACTTGTCCCATTATTAGATCAATCGATTGATGGGAACATAACAACGCGATTTGATTGTACAGCTTGTGTATGTGCGTTTCTAGGGGGAGAGAGACAGAGAGAAGAAAAAAAATTATCATAATTGATTGATAAGTGCTATGTCGCCCTCTGCGTTAGTACATTATAATTATGCCAGGTGCGCTTTGGCCTTTGCAGTTCTTTTGACAGATAATTGTCTATTATTAGAAAGAAAAGGGGTAGGGAGGGGTAGCTGTTTTTTATTTTTTAAAAGTTATGTCAGACAAATCATGCAAACTTTCACTGACATCCAGTTTCTGATGGATATGTGGTACACCTTTACGGTTGCTGAACAGTTAATTGTACTCCGGAATTGCAGACTGATGAATACAAGTTTGATATGAATTTCAAGAATATTTGTGTGTTCCAAGTTAATTGATGCATTCTTCTACGTCCGACATCTAATTGCTTAAGATCTCAAGAGAGGTCATCGACATTTCAGATGTGTTCTGATAATATTATGCTTAAACTGTGCTTTTATTACCTATCGACATTTTAATATTGTATAATCACAAATAAGTTTCATTTTCTATGTTATATATTGCAAATGTCATTTGATATCAAATTTATCTGAGCATTTTGTTTTCATATTTTATTGAGTTAAGGAAATAAGACTATTTAAATTGAAATGAATTTAATTAATAGCGATGGTCCATGAGCCTAACATTTTCTTTCTTTCCGAATTTCATTGTTTTTGCGTTCATGCCAGAATTATTTTGGGAGAGCCGGTCGGGGTTTTACACCCCTACCCGCTTGTAGGACCCTAAATTCAAAAGCTAGACTCCCCCCCCCCCCCCCC
>BEXV01000481.1:140456-153480 GCA_003118195.1 Hemicentrotus pulcherrimus | reverse complement strand
CCCCCCCCCCCCCCCCTGGCTACGCGCCTGAAAAGATGAAGAGACAGAATGCTCGAAAATGTGAATGCACCTCTGATAAAAAAATAAAAAACCGATTTCAGTGGTTTGATGTTGAGTAAACAGAAACTGACCTTTTGTATTTATTGTTCCGAATATCTCAGGTACAGTGGCTGTAATGGAATTAATTATTCTCAATTAAGTGGTAAAAGACTACTCCGTAACAAATTTGGAGTCGTTGGTTGAGTAAATTCTAAAACTAAGTTGAGAAATTAATGATAGTGATGATGATGACGACGATGACGATAATGATAGTAATAGTATGATAAATACTTCTGGATTAATGAAGTAAATCCATAACATGGTGTTTCTCGTTATTATCAAAGAAACTTGATAGTCAAGTTTGGGGCTTGCAACTGCTAAATGCCTATATGGGTTATTAATATTAAGCAAGAGTTATGCCGATATTGCATTTTGGTTCGCTTAGATTATAGAGTAGGCTATTGGTTGAAATCACTAGCAATGAATATATACAATTATTTGTATTGATGTCATGCTCAATTTATGTTGGAGAGGCGCTATTAAAAAATTAATCGACCATTGTATTATATTGAAATTTGCTACAAACTCCTGGATAAGTATTTTTGTTTATAATTTCAAACAACAAACTGAGTATGTGGTCGACTTTAGAGACAAAATTCAGTTTATTCAATAAGGACATGTTTTTTGTAATAATTGCTGAAGTTTATAAGGCCTACCTGATTACTACACGTAATAGTCAATAAGGAATTCATCAGTACAGTAATAAAAAGTAGATCCTAGAGCGCCGTATGGCAGCCGTGCTAAAGCCAGGGTAATAATCGGGAGCGCCAGGAGGGTCAAATCTGACTGACATGAGCGCTATACAAGAACCCACTATTATTATTATTATTATTATCACCCTTGTATTATCTCTTTTCTGTCAAATTATATAAAAATGCTTTGGGTGATTAGATCTGCGTCCTTCATTGATGTAGGCCTACCGTACACCAGAGAAGAAAAAGAAATGGAGAAAGGTGTGAAATATATACGGAAAAGAGACAGAGAGAGTATTTGTGTATGTGCCCGTTTCAATTTAAAATGAAAAATCACATCCCCTCCCGGCCTTGAAAATCTGCTACCTCAATTTTGTTACCATAGTTATTAGACCAAACCCTTATATTTGAAAAAAAAAATACCAGCCACCATGTTAACCATGGTATCAAACAATGATAAGACAATTTGTATCATTAATGATGGTCCGTTTTCACTCAAATTTTCAGATTATCTTTAATTGTACATCTAGCATTGAAGTCATTAACCTTAGCACCACTATCTCTCATCTGAACTGTAGGTCTATATATGGGCTTATATTTGTATGAAGAGAAGAGGCCTATAGAAAAGATGACATAAATCCAGTGGGTTGAAATATCAAGTAGGTGTCGCCAAACTTAAAGGGGGTGGAGGATGTGAGACTATATCATAAGCATTTCAAGAAACTGAAATATAGGCTCTGCCCAAGGCTCGAACTGATCGAGGTGCAGTGTCGAATAAGAGTCTGTGATTTGCAGACTAACCCCGAATTATACTGCACCAAAGACTATTTAGTGCCAGGTCAATTTACTCTGACTTACTTTCGTAGTACTCTAGGCAGGACGTTATTGCTGTGTGAAGAAGAGCCTGAGGTTCAAAAAGTGGCTTCTCCTTTTTTATATTCCATCTTTTCATAGTCTAGTCGGCTTTTTTCACGAGAACGAAGATGGAGAGTTTGAAAAACATTTGTTGAACTTTTATCATTCAGTAAAAGAAATGCCTCCATAAGGCACCATCACCATGTTCAGCCGTGAAAACAACGATTACAACAACAAAAAAATAAATATAAAAAATGATTGATTATATAAACTTCCCCTTGTATTTCCTTGAAATTACGAAAAAATGGTTTGAATGTGATTTGAAGATGGTGAAAAGATAATTGAATGCTCCAAAAGTCGAAGATGAAGACTAAAAATGTTCAAAAGATCCTGCATAAAAATCCCAACATAAACCTATGGGACTGAAAAAAAGTTTTGGACTAGGGGTCTAGTCTCACCAGGGAGATGTGAGTTTAAAATTCATTATAATTTCCATAGTTTTTATTTGATATTTTGTAAAATGTTACTCACATGAAATGATATAGGACCTTAATTGAGGATCAATAAGTCAAACACACCATGCATTAATCCCAGGGAAGATGCATACTTTTGACCAAAAAAAAAGATTCCAGATGGTGTATTAATGTGTATTATGGTATGAACGATGTGTACTACAATTAGCTCGCGAGCTTAGTTTCATGAGTAACCAATCTTCGCTAGTCAATGCTCTCTGATGGCACAGGACGAGATTGCGGTCAAACAAACCACAGAAGATCGCGAAATATCTGGTATTGAGCAATTTGAGAAATAAGAGACAGGTTTCAATGCCACAGTTAAGTTCCGGTACGGGTAGACCTATAAACATAAAATACATTTTAACAATTAGAGCTACTAAGCTTGGATGACGATCGAATTCGGGCCAATAATAACTTGCTCGGTCCCATTCGTTATGTCTTGTGCTGCTAAGTAATTGCCATTAATTGACATTCACATTGGCTTCATTTTTTTCCCTAGGGCCTACACTCAAACAAGTTTAAAGCATACTAATGAAAAATGCTAGATACTACTTGATATAAATGGAAACGAAAATGGCTGTTTTTCTTATTGCCAATTTGATACTTACTTTACGATTTATAGCGATCAGTAAGGCAGGGTTCGATGTCCGCTGCATGCATTTGCCAGTGATTTGCACATCGTGTTTACTACAAATTTACACTAACTAACTTACAAGTTACCGCAGTTACAAGTTTACATACATAGATGTATAGGTGTTAGCTTAATCAAGACTAAATAATCTGATAATTATATCTGCCTTTATTATTAAACTTAAAAGGATGATTCTGTTTACCGTTTGAGGCTTTGGCTGAGTTGTTTTCTAAAGTAAAGACAAAGTGTCTTATTTTGCACATCCTGAAAAGAATAAGTCGCTAATCAGGTCCTGAAAATTGAGTAGGTCTATTTAAATTAAGTCGATATTTTCCTCCTCTGTTGTGCTTTCAGGTTGTTTTGGTGTTGCAGTTTTGTTTTGTTTGTGTGTGGTTTTTTTAAATATTGGGAATCCACTTTGATTTCCCTTTTCCCCTTGTTCATTCAGATGCTGTGGTGAGATTTTTCCAACTTTCTGCTGATATCATCTGCAGAACAGATTAATCTGACATTAAAAATGGGTAAGAAATATTTATGATACTGTATTCTCATTCTAGTCCTGTTTCAAGGCAATGTAGTTATACACCTAGTCATATAGCATAATGATGTTTTTAAGTGTCCCGTGTCCTGAGTCCCACCGCAGCACTCTTGTCCTTTGGCAGGGCAATAATCTACATTTGCCACTCTCCACTGCACCAAGGAGATGTAAATGGGTACCTGGTTTAGGAAGAAATTCCTTGAATGCGAGAGCTCCGTACCAGGAAAACTCAGCCAAAGTCAGGGAAATAAGAAACATGAGGGAAATATACTGGCAAAAAAGAAGTGAAAATTGCCCAATTGGTTTTATTTATAAAAAAATTGTCACACAAAGGTAGAACAACACCGTTAGGATATTGAGCTGGTAAAGACATGTACTATCTTGATTAGGCTTAAAGCTACCTAAATGAGGAACTTTTAAGTAACGTACATCACTATTATGGCTTTTGCATTCAGGACACTTCTTTTCATGTCACTGCATTTCGCTTAGCTACCAAATAGTACAGCTCTTAGAAAAAATAACTCTTAAGTGTTATAAAGAAGCTACTGTTATTATTCTTTATTATAAGTGTAGAGTGAAATTAGTTACCACTTGTATAGAAGGACCAGGTTTCTCATTGAACCTTGTACTAAAGCAACCTGTACAGACAGACCACTTGATCATGAAGACTTTATATTTTGTCTCCCTACAGCAGTCTGCTGTATCACTTTATTACATTTTGTATCTCTGCCAAACTCCAACCTATCAATTAGTTTTACTCTCCTGATTAATGGTGATGAGTTTTTCTCTTTGTTTTCTGTGTTCAGGAAGATGGCTATGTCGCCACACCTGATGAGACCTGATGTAGGTTGAATATCCAGGACTATCACTTCAAGGAACCCGACCTGACCTTCAAAATCTGGGACTATCACTTCAAAGAACCCTACCCAAACTTTGATTTCTGGGACTATCACTTCAAGGAACCAAACCTTACCTTCAATATCTGGGACTATCACTTCAATGAACCCTGCTTGAACTGCATTATACGGGACTATTACTTCAATTAACCTACATAGACTTCAGTATCTGGGACTACTTCATCATAGGGGCTGCTCTCTTGGTCTCACGGAAGGTCAGCATAGAAGTACAACAAATGCTGTAGTGCAGTATCGGTCCTTTATTGACAGCATGGACGGCAGTGCTGTCTGCCTTCATTGGGGAACCTTACTTTTGTAACAATCAAACTATAAATTCAAAAGGTGTCTAACAACGCTGTGAATCAACTCCATGGTTTAGTCAGTGCTTCATGGGTTTTGGTTTGTATGTCACTCAAATAAAAGAATTGGTTCAGATTCTGGTGAAGGAAACTATTTACAAGTAATAAATCGATAAGGCTCGACAACAAGCATGGTTATAACATGAGTTACATGTATGTCATCCTGGTAGTTTTGATTTTCAGTTGTGGATATATTTTTTCTCTTGACTTTTAAATGTGTGCCATCTGAAATCAAAGTGAGCTTATTGTTTATATTATCCTTCAGAGGTTATTTCATTCACTTAGATGAACATTTCATTAACTTCTCTAACCTTTGCATATCACAATATGACATAAGAGGAGAATTTGATATCGTCACCATGAGTAACATTCCTACATGTCTGCCTTTCAAAATACCTTCATCTCACCAGGATGGAGACAAATACATTATTCAGATGTAGATATTGTCACAAGGCCTGCAACAATAGTAATCAACTCTAAAAGCATGAGAGAACGCACCGAGAGGAAACTGTCGTAACTTGCAGAGGTTGTGGTGAGCACTTTGAAAGCAGGGATTTACATGCAAGACATTCCTGCACAGGATCTGACAAAGGCAACGGCTTCAGCTATAACTTCTGTGCAAAGACGCATGCTACAGACACAGAGCTCCAGGAACATGAGCAGGGACACTTTTGTGGAGTGGAGAAGTTCCAATGCAAACTATGCAACTGCAACTTTGTCATGGTCTACGATCTTCAAAGACACTTAGAAATGCACAATCATACCAATAAATACATATTTATGTGCCCGAAATGCTCAAAGAGGTTTCGATCAAAAATGTCTTTGAAATGTCACCTTCAGGAGCATGCGGAAGGGAAGTCTGGCCCGCAGGACCCTTTGAGAGAGTTTCCAAGTAATGATGGGATGGATATCACTGGAAGTACAATGTCGTCAAGGTTGGAGACATTTTTTTGTAATATTTGTGGACAGACCTTTAATCGGGAGGGACAGTTTCAGCAGCACCTGGATGGACATTTCCAGGGGAAGTTGTACGAGTGTGACATTTGCAATAGCAGGTTTGCCGGTCCTTTCTTCTTGAAACATCACATGGAGGTACACAGCTCAGCAAGGCCCTTCATGTGCTCACAGTGTGGAACGGGATACAGACAGAAGGACTTGCTGATGAAGCATTTCAAAATTCACGGTGTACCAAAGATGGACAAACGTGATCAACCCCAAGAGGAAAGCAGCAAGCAAGAAGTGAAGCGGACTGGTATGTTTACTACTCATGAAGAGAGCAATGCAAGTGCTCTGATTGACAAAGAGGTTAACCAACACTTGGACATTGATGAGGTAAACTTTTTTGATTTGCTTCAGACATGTAATAGTGAAGACAGTGAAAGTATCTTTTGGGCATCTCAAGCAGGCAAAGATGATTTCACTAAAATGAATCCTCTGTGTGAGGACTTGCTGTCCCGGAAAACTTTACAAAATGAACAGCTTCATCCAGAACAACTCAGGGAAAATTCTTTGCCCATGTTTGGTGAAGGAGGAGACCAAGTTCTTCCTCTTGCGAAGAGGAAAGGCAAAAGAAGGAAGCACTTTCCATGTGATATCTGCAACAAAGTGTTTAAATCTAAAGCTCATTGTCAGCGGCACAGGCGGATACATACAGGAGAGATGCCGTTCAAATGTGGGGTTTGTAGCAGGAAATTCAGGTGGAGGAGCTCACTGGTGACACATGCGTGTCTGAAGTATGGTGGAAAAAATAACCCCACCGCCAGCGATATTTCTCTTGTGCATTCTGCAGAGCATCTAAATGATCACCAACAGGGACATAGTGGAAAATGTGTTCCTGAGGTTAATGGACATGGTGAAGTGACTCGAAATGCCAACGATGGATTTATCTGCAGTCACTGTGGAGGGAATTTTGCCACTGAGATCCTGCTGCAAAGTCACACGTGTGTCCATGATGGGCGTAAGTCTGACCTTGCAACGTCTGATACTCAAAGGCATTGGCAGAATGATAGGGTTGATCCTGCAAAGAGAAGTGAAGTGGTGTCCAGCACGATGCCTACAGAGAATAGCCAGTCCATCTTGCTAATGACTGATGCAGGAACTGACCAAAGATCTCGTCCTGCTGTTGGCATGGTGCAACAAAAGCAGCTCCAGGGATCAGGAAAGCGGGGGATATCCTGGAAGATTAAGCAGCCAAGAGTTTCCACTCTGAGCACAAACACTGCTGTTACCTCACATTCAAGTGCAGGAAAGGAGAAGAACAAGGTGTTTGTATGCGAGTTTTGTAATAAAGCTTCCCTCGGTAAAAATAAATATCTGCGACACAAGCGTTTACATACAGGAGAGAAGCCTTTTGAATGCGATAAGTGCAACAGGAGATTCATGTGGAAGAGCTCACTGGCTTCACATAAGAAAACACATGAAAAAAGAGATGATGATGTTTTCTCTGTAATTGATTCTGAGCATTCTGATGAGGCGAAACTAGAGCAATCGGGTTGGATTCCTGAAGTTAAAGAAGACAAAGGTTCAGACAAAGCATTCATTTGCCTGCAGTGCGGAAAGAGTTTCACCTCTGAGCACGAGCTGCGATGTCACGCTTCTGTGCATGAAGTCTACAAGTACTTCTCACGATCAGCACCAAGGTCCGTTACGGGTTTAGCTCAAGTTCCTTATAGGGCTAATAAGGATGTAGCCCAAAAGAGCAATGTTGAACCAAAGTATAAGGAGAAGTGCCACACAAGGGAGCCTGAAGGCACTACGTCAGAGACAGGTGCGCTTTTGATAAAGCGGAACAGAAGGCAGCTTGTTTGTGAGTATTGCAACAAGGTGTTTAACCATCGAAGCCGTTATCTGCGACACTTGCCTATCCATACAGGGGAGATGGCATATCATTGTAATCTATGTCACATGAAATTTAAGTGGAAAAGCTCGCTGGATTCACACAAGAAGTCTCACAACAAAAAGAATGGAGGTACTTTAAGTGATGACCCTCTTCCCTTCATTGATTCCAAGCGGTCTGGTGAACTCTTGCAAGAGCAATCAGATGGAACCCTTGAAGAAAATGAGAGGACTGTTGCAGACGAAATGTTTATTTGCTTGGTGTGTGGAATGGATTTTGCCACAGAAATACAACTACAAAGTCACAACTCCACCCATGAAGACACAAAGTACGATCCCATATCTGTGCCAAGAACTGATACAGATGTGGCACAACTTTCTGGTAGAGCGAATAAAGCATCGAAACAGAAAAAGTCTGAGAAGTCCAAGGGGGGTGAGAAGCCCCACACAGGAAGGATTGGTAACCCTTTAGAAACAGATGAATTGCAAAAGCAACAAAAGAAAAGTAAAAACTTTGTATGTGAAGTCTGTAGCAAAGTGTTCCATGTAAAAAACAATTATCAACGCCACCAGCTTGTGCATACAGAAGAGAAGCCATTTCAGTGTGACCAGTGTGAAAAGGCATTCAAGTGGGGAAGCTCATTAGATTCACATATCAAGTCTCACAACAAAAAGAAAGGACCTACTTCCACTTCCGACTACGTGTCTCTCATCGCTAACGAGCTGACTCAAGAGCACCCCGAAACGATCCCTGGATGTAGTCGAGATGAGAAGTCTGCAAGCACTTCTCTGAAACCGTTTGTTTGTCCCCAATGCGGAATGGATTATGTCTCTGACTTGGAGCTGCAGATTCACATGTACATACACGGAGATGAAGCCTACCTCCAGAGAGTCCAGACACGCAAGGGAGTGCGTATGGACGCGACTGACCCTGATGAAATCAATAGACCCGTGCTGCACACAACCCAACATCCTACAGCTGATGATCCACCTCACCAGATACATGAGCCAGAGGGTACAGGGATCCACTTAACGGGAAAGTCTGGTACTAGTGGTAGTACTACCTTGGAAAGAGGTACAATACAGAAGCAGACAGTCAAGAACTATGTATGCGAGATCTGTGGCAAAGCATTCGGTAGTTCGAACCACTATCGGCGTCACATGCCACTCCACACGGGTGAGATGTCGTTTGAATGTGAGAGATGCAACAAGAAATTCAAGTGGAGAAGCTCGCTGGATTCACACAGGAGATCACATGCAAGGAAAGATGCTCTTACTGATCTATAGTTTCCATGAAATCCATGAACTTTAAAGATACAGAGGATGATTTGTAAGAAGTCTTGGCAATACCTTTGGCACGTCTTGCCTTTAATTTTCATTTTTAAGAAGGGCATCTGCCCAATCAACAACCAACCATCATTTTTCTCCTCTGGATTTACCCATATACAGTTTACCAGGGCAGGCATACTCACAAAATACAAATGTGCATATGCGATGGTCCACACAAAAAAACACAATGTGAGCTATTTTCAGTTAATTACATGACGAATATTACAGAAATCATTTGGGTTGGAAAAGAAGTTTATCTGGTCCCTTATTTTAAAACTTATGATTAAAACTAATGCAAAGATGTCACTGTCAGTGTTGATACCCCTCATGGACCACCCCGGTGCAGTCTTGTCCCAGGCAGCTCGTGGACATCCCTAGAGACATTAATAGGTTAATTTGATAACACGTATGTCAATGAGATGTCCAAGAAGTTAGACTTTTATGATGGTTTCAAGAAATGGGTCCCTGGAGTTCAATATTTTGAGGTTCTGTATGCAAGGCTCTTGTATTTTAACCCCCCCCCCTTATTTTTTTAAATTTATTTATTTATTTATTTTTTTTNGACAATCAGCCATAGACGAAAGACTTCATGCATGGCTGATTGTCAACGAAACAGAGATAAGTTTGTTGTCGATTCTGCATGTTGCTATGGCAGGCACCCATTGAAAACGAATTTGTTTGATAAAATTAGGGAAATGCAAGCATTTCTTTCAACAAACAGGACTTTGTCATTCCTTGCTCATTTTTCCTGATTGAGGTGTCATAATGAAAGGGCAGATCCTCAACTTTCTAGAAATGTGTTTTTCTCTTTGAAAGTCAGATACCGTCCGCCAAATGATTTTTTGGTTTCCTCTCTTCAAATTCATTTTAATCACTCATGCGTGAAATATGCATCATATGAGTTGCATCAAATGAAAGAGGAGGATCTAAGCTTTCCAAATATGTGTCATTTAGTAATTATTAATGTGACTAAGTTATGATAAAACATCGATAATTCTCGGTTTCATTTTTGCTGGTTGGAGATACCTGCTTTCTTACCCAAAGCAGTTCTGAGTTAAAGTATCAATAAATCTGCTCTTCCTCCTCAAATTGGTCACAATATTTGTATTTTACACCCTTTCGAAACTGAAGAAAACAACCATGTACTAGTATATTAGATGAAACTGTGTGAATGAAAATTATGAAAAATCAACATGGAATTGCCAATTTGTACATGAAAAGTTATTATATATTTCACTGTGCATTGCCAAATTAGAGATTTTAGTGATTTTTTAAAAAATCCACTCGCTCCTAATCATGAAAAACGCAACACACAGAGACAGAAACGGACTCCTATTGTGGTTTACATTTAATAAGCAGAGTCGGATCAAAGATTAGCGAACTAGATATTCAACTCACTGGTTCGCTTTTTAGTTAAACGCACATTGTACCATGCCATTGAAATTCTATTATATTTGGTAATGTTTTGGTTTACATTTTTCCCATTAGCACTTTAAAGCTAATGAAAACTTATATTACTGGAAATTCAAAATGTTCCTTTTTCCTCCCGACCTAGTTTGATCAATTTTTCAGAGTATCTTTTTGTATTGATATATGTATGTAGTAAAGAAGGGGAACAAGAGGTCATTGACTGAAATATAGTAAGCACTAAGGCCTGATGTGAGAAAATTCTTCTTTTCAAATTGTGTAATTGGTACCTGGGGGTGTTTCACAAAGATCCTAAGTAGAACTTAGCTCTTAAGTTGGACTTAAAAATTATGGACAGCCAGCCTTTGGAGTCTTAAAATGAAATATATTCAAGAGCAGAAATTAAAGTATTTTAGACTTTTTATAAATTACACATCCAGAACATAAAATCTCCTTGATGATAGAAAATATGAATGATTTGAATAAACAATGAATGCCTTCCAAAATAACTTTTACTAAATATTTTCAAAGATGCTAATGGCTTTCCATAATTTTTAAGTCCAACTTAGAGTTAAGTTCGACCCAGGTGAGGTAAATGGGTAACCAGCAGGAATTAATTCCTGCTTAAGCGTGGTAATGGCAGCCATGCTTAAAATCTGGGGTAATTTGAAAGTATGAGGCAGCTGAACTTTTTACTAATGATTGACGAGCAAGGCTTGTCTTACAATCATCGTTTGATTTAGGTAAAGTAAAAATGTGTTTATTATTATTAAATCATTTTATTATTTACTATATTTCACCATGTATTTTACATGTGTTACGGTAGTCATCAGGGTGCAGTTTTGTATATTTTCTGTATCTCTAAATAGCCAAAAGATGGATCTGAGCTGAAATAATTGAAGAATTATACATTTAATAATAAATCTTATCAAACTGTACTAGTTGCACGTACACATTCTTATCTTTTTCTCTATTCCCTCTCCAAAATATATTTAATGCTTCCAGAGTTCAGAATTAGAGGTATGCGTCTTGATCTTGGTTTTGAACTTTTTGCTAGTTTTGACATGGAGTTGTATATTAGGGGTCACTTTCAAATTAATTAATTTTCAAAGTATATCTATAGATATGTCTCTAAAATGATGATCTTTGAAATTTGAAGGTCGTTGTGAATGTTGGAATATTGCTTGCCCATTCTTTGTGATTCGTGAACTCAGGATGATGCCATTCAACACTGACTACATGATAGGATGGAAGAGAGAGAGAGAGGGGGGGGGGAAGAAAGTGATGGAGAGATTGAGAGAAAAAGTGATGGGTATAGATGGAGAGAGAGAGAAGAAGAAGAAAAAAATGGGTATAATATATAGATGGAGAGAGAGAGAGAGAGAGAGAAAGTGATGGGTATAGATGGAGAGAGATAGGGGGTCTAAACGTGGACCTAGTACTGAGGGAAAACGGTACTTTCAGAAAGAGAGTGATAGAGGGGCAGAAAGATCGAGATGGGGGGAAAAGAGGGATAAAAAAAAAAAAAAATGGCTAGAAATTCATATATATTTGTTAACTGAATAACTACATAGCCATGCTGGACGAAAGTAGATGAGAGTAGATGTGGACAATGAGTGTAAAAAAGGAGACCCTCTTTTTCCTTTTGATTTGTTATGTAAACAATCACGTCCCCAGCCACGCTATATCCGGATTAGGGATCGGATTGGATCGGATATCGGCCGGATTTCTACATGTTGCTGAGACTGAAAAATATTTTTGTATGAGATATAGGCCCCTAAATTGATATAAAAATGGTCCACTTATCTCTTGTGAGGATGATCAGGTCAAGGGGACCGGATAGATATTGGAGGAAGAGATTCTACCTTGACCAGTCAACGGTAAGAGCAAGAAAATTGATCATTTGTGAACATGACATTTGTTGCCAGTCCCACATCTTTCTTTTCGTGTGTGTGCATGTTTAGCCGAGAGACAGAACTTTAAAATCCATCTTATGCTTAACCAAACATGTCATTGTCGTTACTTAGTAGATAGCAACAATTTAAAGGGGGCAGAATATATTGTTAGTGCTGGGAATACTGTAAATATCTAGACTCAAATATTAATAATGTTGGTAATTGCTCCTTTTTCAGTTTGGTCACTCCCACTCCAGCAAAGCATAGAGTCTTTTAGAGAGTCAATAAATGCGTATTGACCTCTAGCACTGCATACATGCTCTGAGGCAGGTATTATTATACCCATACACAAATACACACACCGAACAATATTGCATAGACTCTACACAATCATGTCGATGCAGCTGTAAGTAAAGTTTGACACCAGGGGGCCGTTTCTCGAAACCAACTCCATGACAGTCGTATCTTTGTCGGCGACCTACGGAGATGTCAAGAAGTAGATAAACCGTTTCACGAAGCCATGACAGACAAGATATCATTATCAACGCTAGCGGCTCAAGAACATAGTCTTCGTCACGACCCATTTGATTTATCACGAATAATCAAATACATGTTTTGGGGCTAAAATTGTTCAAAATGATATATATACATATAAATTGGCCTAAAATAAATAACAAATGGCGTCATTATCAAATGAAGATCATTGAACGATTTGAATATTTCTGTAAAGATGCTTAAATTGAAGAAAAACCGATGAGTGTTTTTTTTTCGACAGTCCAATCAAAAGGTAGTTGAAGGTAGTGCTGTAGCCCGGAAGGCTTACCGGGTTCCAACCCGCCGGGTTGAGCATTTCGGGCCGGACCACTTACGGGCCGGACTGTAGCAAGAATTGGATCAACTCGGTAACAGAACCCGGTAGTAAAAAAAAGGTTTTAAATAGCTCATCGTTCGTTATCTACTTATCTTTCATCAC